>CABEGB010001451.1:0-74072 GCA_901521435.1 Crematogaster levior | reverse complement strand
CCGAGTTATTAAAGGTTAAAGTTTGACCTTGAGCTACCCTGAAGGATGACCTTCAAGGTCAACTGAGTGTACCTGTCCCACCCCCACACCTGTGCACCTTTTGGTTCACGAATTATGCCCAAAAACAGATTTTAAATATGACTTTCTCTTTCTATCATATATAATACCCATAGGACCATATAGCTATCTCACTCTAACACACAGTTAATATATGCCTTATATTAAGGCCCTGTAATACTCTCTCACTCGCACTCATATAGATTTTGTAATGTTAAAACCGGAGAACAATTATTTAACAATTTATTAAATCTGATTTAATCAATGAAAAGAACGAAATGTAGAATAAAAAATCCTAATTACTCTTATTGTAGGAGCACAGATATGTAACGGATATTTAACGGGCTTTACCGAGACAAAGGGACCGATTGTTATTGGTCGATACTAAGTGCGAGCTGACGCGACCTTACATGTTTTAGATTTCGAGAACGAGAGCACGAGAGAGTCAGCTGTGAGTCGCAGGACGAGACAGACAGATTTCTGAGAATAATAAGAGGCAGTTCGTAGAATCCAAGAGACCGAGTTCGCGGAGACAAAGAGACAGAGTGTAAAAAATCGGAGTTCACGCGTTCAGAGTTTTCTTTAAATTAACTGTTTGTCGAGAGACGACTAATGTGCAATTGTTAAGTTAGAGACGAGAGCGACAAGATTCGCTCTATATTTGTAATTGAACATACTTTTATTAAATTACTGTTTCATATATAAAGGATCACTGTTGGACATCTTACTATTCTTATCCTTTACTAAATCGATTATACATCTACAAAATTGGGGGCTCGTCCAAAGATATTAGCTCGTCCAAAGATATTAGCTCGTCCAAAGATATTAGCTCGTCCAAAGATATTAGCTCGTCCAAAGGTATTAGCTCATCCAAAGATATTAGCTCGTTCAGAGATAAGTGCCGTAATTCATATTATATATTATATGCGAAAGCCGTTAAAATTCTCGAATAGTTTGAACGGTTCGACGCGCATTACACAGTGGTGTCGGAAAGAGACAAACACGAAAACAAAGTGTTGTGTAAGTGAGATCTGACCTACAACGGAATTTCGTGAAAGACAAAGACAAGTGTCAATATACCGAGTGACATAAATAATTTGCATGCAATGGACAATCAGCAGGCAGCAATGAAAGATCTGACTAAATACAAGGTGGAAGCGCTCAAGGAAATATTAAAGAGGCATAATCTGTCGACGGCGGGAACGAAAAATGAGCTGATCTGTCGTATAATGGAGGCTGATCCGAACGGCGAATGGCTGCGTGAGGATGACGAAGAGACTCACGATCGGCATGACGATGTAGGAGATATTTCACAAGCTGGCGTCTCAGGAACGCAACAAGGTACGAGCGCACGAATATCAGAAATCGAACTTTATAAAAGAGAAAGAGAGATAATGCAACGCGAATTAGAGATAGCGCAGCGCGAGTTGGAATTAACGCGGCGTGAGATGGAAATGCTACGACAAAATAACCGGATGGAACGCGTGACGATTAACGAAAATCAGAACGTTAACGATAATATCGCGCGAACTCAGCCTATACAACCGAAAATGAACGTAACAGCTATCGCGGATTTGCTCGGATATTTTGACGGTAAAACAACGCATTACGAGACATGGGAGAACCAAATCCGTTTATTAAAGACGACATATAAATTAGAGGATGATTCAGCGAGACTGCTAGTCGGTATGCGGCTAAAGGCCAAAGCGCTGGAGTGGCTACATTCGAAACCGGAGCATGTTACGATGTCGTTCGACACTCTTCTCAGTGAATTGCGGAGCATGTTTCAGCACCGTCAGTCTAAGGTGGCTTTGAGAAAAAAATTCGAGGATCGTACGTGGAAAAGAGAGGAGACGTTCCATGAGTATGTCCACGAGAAGATTATTTCGGGAAATCGAGTTCCTGTCGACAACGATGAGATGCTAGAGTATATTGTCGAGGGCATACCCGACGATGCGCTTAGAAACCAGGCACGAATCCAAAGGTTTGACACGGTGGAGGCGCTGCTGAGCGCGTTTGAGAAGGTAACTCTGCGAGAACGAGGTACGTTTAACTTGGCGAAATCCGAAAAGCGAAACGGTGTCACGAATAAAGGAGAAAGATTTGACAAAGGTGACGCGAAAAAAAGGTCAATAGACACGGCTATACATTGTCACAATTGCGGTATGCGAGATCATCGGGGAGCAAACTGTCCAACCAAAGACCAGGGCGCGAAATGTTTCTCATGTAACGAGCGCGGGCATATCGCATCTAAGTGTCCGAAAAAAGCGGGAACCTCGAAAAGTTGTCTTACCACGACGCGATCTGTGAGCCAAAAATATTTTAAAGACGTTTCGATCCGAGGTCAACAAATAAAAGCTTTGATAGACTCCGGAAGCGATCTCACGCTGATGCGTGCAGATGAATATATAAAACTAGGTTCACCGCGACTAAGATTGGGTGGAATGCGATTGTGGAGTGGGATCGGGCAATAACACAACCTTAGGAGAATTCGAGGCAGAGATTCGTGTTGACGAACATACCTATACTGTGTGTATACAAGTAGTTTCGGATACGTTAATGCGACATCAAATGTTAATAGGCACCGACTTCTTGGACACTGTCGAGGTCAATTTCAAAGCGGGGAAAATCTCAATTAGTCCGTTGCAAGAGACAACACGCGAGAATGAGGATTTAACACCGGAGATATTTAGTATAGAGTTGACGCACGCGGATTTTGAAACAAATCACGTGGACGTGACCAGCGCGGGAAATGCTGAGCAGAAAGCATCGCTGCGAAAGCTTGTCGAGAATTATAAGCCGAATAAAGCGCGTGAAATTAATATTAAAATGAAACTTTTATTAAAGGACGAGGAACCAGTTTATCAGTCGGCGAGGCGATTGTCTCCATCGGAGAGAGCCGAGGTTAACACACAAATCGACGAATGGCTTGCTGAGGGAATTGTCCAGCCATCGACATCAGAGTACGCCAGTCCTGTGGTATTGGTTCGAAAGAAGGACGGAACGGCCAGATTGTGTGTAGACTACCGTCACTTAAACAGGAAGATTCTAAAAGATCGGTATCCGTTACCATTAATAGAGGACCAGATGGATTTGTTGCAAGGCGCTCTAGTGTTTACCACGCTCGACCTGAGGAATGGTTTCTTTCACGTAGGAGTAGAAGAGTCGAGTCGGAAATACACGGCTTTCATCGTTCCGGATGGACATTACGAATTCTTAAAAGTTCCGTTTGGCTTGTGCAATTCGCCAGCTGTATTTCAAAGATTTATCAATTTAACTTTTAGAGACCTGATACGAGAAGGAGTAGTGCTGGCCTACATGGACGACTTAATTATTCCATCGGATGACGTTGATAGCGGAGTAAAGAGGCTCGAAAGAGTGCTCGGAGTCGCCAGCGAGGCTGGCCTTGACATCAATTGGAGGAAATGTTGCTTCCTGCAAACGAGAGTGGAGTTTTTGGGCCACGTAGTTGAGGCGGGGCGCGTGCGACCATCCGATAGGAAGACTGAGGCAGTACAGCGTTTTCCAGAACCAACCAGTATTAAGCAAGTACAGAGCTTTTTGGGTTTGAGCGGTTACTTTAGGAAGTTTATTCCAGGTTATGCCGCAATAGCTCATCCACTGTCGAATCTTCTGAGGGCGAACGTGAATTTCAGCTTTGGTACAGCGGAGAGGAATGCTTTCGAGAAGCTGAAGAGGATGCTGAGCGAGAGACCAGTGCTAAGTTTGTACCGGACGGGAGCAGAGACCGAGTTGCATACGGACGCTTCGGCGCTCGGGTATGGTGCAATCTTACTCCAAAGAAGCGGCGAGGACAACCTTTTTCATCCTGTCTATTATTCGAGCGGAAAGACGACATCGGCTGAGGCTAAATACGCGAGCTACGAGTTGGAGGTCTTGGCCATAATCAAGGCGCTAAAGAGGTTTCGCGTTTATTTGCTGGGCATCACATTTAAGATTGTGACCGATTGTCGGGCTTTTACGCTGACCATGAGTAAAAAGGATCTTTGCGTACGAGTCGCCAGATGGGCATTGCTTCTGGAGGAGTTTCACTATAGCATAGAGCATCGACCCGGAAGGAGCATGGTGCACGTTGATGCACTTAGTCGCAACCCGTTACCGGGGTGCTTAGTGATCGACGAGACGGATGCTGGGTTAACAGCTAGGCTCAGGAGAGCCCAGGAGGAAGATGACAGCGTGAAGAGGCTTCGCGAGTTAGTTTCTCGCGGACAAGCGCAGGAGTACGCGATACGAGGCGACCTACTGTTCAGGGAATCCGATGGCGATCTACAGCTTGTGGTACCGAGGAGGATGCAGGCGCAGATTATTCGTCGAGCGCATGAGCAGGGACATTTTTCGGTGAGCAAGACCGAAAGTCTAGTAAAAAACGACTACTGGATCCCGAACCTGCGGCGAAGAGTCGAGGAGATTGTGCGTAACTGTGTTGCGTGTATTCTGGCCGAGAGGAAGCAGGGAAGGCAGGAGTGTTTCTTGCATCCGATTGAGAAAGGGCATGTTCCGTTGGATACGCTGCACATGGACCATCTAGGGCCGTTGCCATCAACGAAGAAAACCTACAATCACATCCTTGTGGTCATCGACGCTTTCTCTAAGTTTGTGTGGCTTTACGCTGCAAAATCTACGGGCACGCAGGAAGTTTTGACGCGCCTGAGGAAGCAAGCGGCAATTTTTTGCAATCCACGACGGATTGTCACGGACCGAGGAACTGCGTTCACGTCCCGCGAGTTTGAGAAATACTGTAAGGTGCAAAATATCGAGCACATCTTAATAACGACAGGGGTACCGAGAGCGAATGGGCAGGTTGAGCGAGTCAACAGAACGCTCATACCATTGCTGACTAAGTTGGCTGCTCCAAAGCCGCACGAGTGGTATCGCCACATTGATACGGCGCAACAGTATCTAAATGCTGTACCTCATCGAAGCACAGGTTCATCCCCATTCCAGGTGCTTCTAGGGACACGTCCGCGGTTGAAGGATTGTCCGGAAATTAAGGAGATACTGGAGAAGGAGCGGCTTGATTCTTTTCAGGAGGCCCGAGATGAGTTGCGAGTCGAGGCGAGGAGGAACATCATCAAAATGCAGCAGGAGAACAAACGGAGCTTCGACAGGAGGAGAAAGAAAGCCAGGGAGTATCACGAGGGAGAGATGGTTGCTGTTAGGCGTACCTAGCGAGGACCAGGCATGAAGCTTGCTGGTAAATTCCTAGGACCATACGAAGTTATCAGGGTTTTGCGCAACCACAGATACGTGGTGCAAAAGATTGGCGAGAGTGAGGGTCCAAACCGGACAACAACGTCAGCCGATTATATGAAGCCATGGAGTCACGAGAACGAGAACGATTTTTCTGAAAGCGATGACGAGGTTTTCGAGTAACGCAGATCAAAAATACGCATTCGAGGGCGAATGTGGTAGCAGGAATGGCCGAGTTGTAGGAGCACAGATATGTAACGGATATTTAACGGGCTTTACCGAGACAAAGGGACCGATTGTTATTGGTCGATACTAAGTGCGAGCTGACGCGACCTTACATGTTTTAGATTTCGAGAACGAGAGCACGAGAGAGTCCGCTGTGAGTCGCAGGACGAGACAGGCAGGTTTCTAAGAATAATAAGAGGCAGTTCGTAGAATCCAAGAGACCGAGTTCGCGGAGACAAAGAGACCGAGTGTAAAAAGTCGGAGTTCACGCGTTCGGAGCTTTCTTTAAATTAACTGTTTGTCGAGAGACGATTAATGCGCGATTGTTAAGTTAAAGACGAGAGCGACAGGATTCGCTCTATATTTGTAATTGAATATACTTTTATTAAATTACTGTTTCATATATAAAGGATCACTGTTGGACATCTTACTATCCTTATCCTTTACTAAATCAATTATGCATCTACATTATTTTTATGAACAGCCGTTCTCTTGTTTTAGCAACTTTAAGTTAAAGTGTTATTAAACGAATTTGCATATAGAATATTATTCGTTTCTTAACGATGATGTAATCCTGATGACGTAATAATACGAGCACGAATAATTAATAATTTTCACTAGCAAATATAATCGTTCAAAAGAGGAGAAAATCCCACGTAAATAAATCTTTATAAGAACAACCATTCTCCTGTTATTACGACTCATCAATAAACAATTAATTAAGTATATATATATATTCCACTACAATAATGTTTATGCTTTAAACGTTTCACTTATATTGTTATATTATATTAAGTTAATAAGCAGAAGCACGAGAATAATTTCAATAATCTAGTAAATTAATAATTAACGAAATCTCATTGAAGAAACGATTCAAATCTTTTATTCTCTTGCTCTTGCCAGAAAATCTTCAGATGATGACATCATGCAAAAACAATTAGAACGAATAAACAATAATTTCAACTAATGATTATAATCAAATGAAAGAGAAAAATTTATTGAATAATTAATTCTAATGAAGTTTATTAAAATAAGAAGCCGTTCAATTGTTATTGCATTTAGAAGCTAAGACGTTATAAACGATTTCATACGTTAAATATTAAGCATCTTATTAAGCATAGGCTATAAGAACATTTATTCTACCAACATGCCTATATAAGGCAATGTGAATCGACGATGATGTCATAAGAATGCGAAAACCAAAAAATGGGAATTCCGTAATGAAACTATATTCAAAAGAAAGATCGTAATTTGTCGATCAAGAAATCCTAATATTGTAAAACAGAATCTTTCACCGTTTCCGAATTATTGCGTAAAATACAAAGAAAAAATATCATATTACACACAGGAAATGACATCACCGATGACTCACTTGATGAAGCATCGAAGATGCGGCATCCCTTTGTAAATCGTAGTCATAACAATCTTCGACGCGGCGAATCCTTTGTAATGCGATTCTCTCGCCGCGGCATCCCTTTGTGAATCACCGATTCACTACCTCGTTCCACACACCGTAAGTACCCCTCTGCCTACAAACTCTAGTATATAAGGCGCTCACATTTCTGAACGCGCCGCAGTTCTTCAATATTCTCGAGGCAGTAACCACGTTGCTCCTCCTAGCAGTTCTACACTTATTCAACCGGCACTTATTCAACCGTTGATATCATAGCTTTAATGTAATAACGACTTAGTCTCATACGAGCGAAGCGGAAGGTGCGACTTAGTTTTTGAACAAGTGAGTATTGTCAAGGAAAGAGTAGTATCACTCTTTGCCTAGGAGTTTTGACGACATTTTAAATTCTTCTATTTCAATTTTAATTTCGTTTCCTTATATTTATGAATTATCATCCACCTACTGTTTGCGCTGCGTACTATAATTATTTTTATTCTATAATCTTGCATCTATACTTATAATATTTAGTAACGAATTATATTTATGACATATTATTTTATTTTATACTTATAATACTTCGATCTCATCGATCCATCTCCTTGATCCGACAACACGTTTAGTATCCGCAGACATTACATTTAACACTGCGTTTGGTTTTAACGGTTGTCGATTCCTATCCTAAACTACTCCACAATCTTTTCTTTTTATAAATCCTGTTGAATAACCTTGCATTATCATAATTAATCACCGATTTCCTCTACTCTTTCCATTTTCGACCTTAACTAATTACTTTAGTTTCTCACGCAATTCTACTTCTGTGTTGAGAGACTCTGCTTCTTCTAACCCCTTTAGTTTCTTACGTACTTTACTTTCACGTTGAGAGACCCTGTCTTTACTTTAGTTTTTCATACCTCTTTCATACCGTATTGAGAGACTCTTTCTCTAACCACTTTTGTTTCTTGCGCATTCTATCTTTTGCGTTGAGAGACTCTTTAATAATTTCTGTAATCATTTCCTTAATCCTGCTCTCACTTAATTAATCTTATATATAATGTTACGTCCCCGCCCAAAAAAAATTCAAAACTTATTAATTATTGCAATCATATATAATCTCACCGTTATATTCTAGTTAAAGCTATAATTATATAACCTATATTCCACTGCTTACGTACTATATTCATGATAATTACGAGAATATTATTAAGTTACTCATATTCAATAATCAATATTACTACTCCAATCGCGTTATATTATGCAAACTTACTATATTATTCCACCGCTTCAATCGCTTAAATTCTATATATCAATTTTACCAGAAGCAAACTTGCCATATTTTATAATCGTTACACACCATATAATCCCACCATTTTATCGTTATCTGCACACGTTATTTTAAGTAAACAAATAGAAAGACAAAGTTATTTACCCCAATTTATTAAAGAGGTATAACCTCACCACCACAAACTCATATCCTCATAATACTGACCGCCGGTAACCTCAAATTTTACATTACCGACAGTCGATAAAACAGTTTCCTACCGCAGATAAGTTACCATAAGTCGGTAAGGAAGATTCCCTTTTTAACAATAACGCGTAAGTTCACCTACTTTATCGCCTACTACATGTATTTGCCAAAAGTTCTTGCGTAGCTCGCAGATGAAAAATTAGATAGCTCGAAACCGAATGACACCTATATAGGTCGAAAGACCTTGTCACACAGAGTCCAAAACCGTTTTCAGAATTTCGAAATTCCTTCTAGTTTCCGAGTTATTAAAGGTTAAAGTTTGACCTTGAGCTACCCTGAAGGATGACCTTCAAGGTCAACTGAGTGTACCTGTCCCACCCCCACACCTGTGCACCTTTTGGTTCACGAATTATGCCCAAAAACAGATTTTAAATATGACTTTCTCTTTCTATCATATATAATACCCATAGGACCATATAGCTATCTCACTCTAACACATAATTAATATATGCCATATATTAAGGCCCAGTAATACTCTCTCACTCGCACTCATATAAATCTTGTAATGTTAAAACCAGAGAACAATTAATTAACAATTTATTAAATCTGATTTAATCAATGAAAAGAACGAAAAATGTAGAATAAAAAATCCTAATTACTCTTATTTTTATGAACAGCCGTTCTCTTGTTTTAGCAACTTTAAGTTAAAGCGTTATTAAACGAATTTGCATATAGAATATTATTCGTTTCTTAACGATGATGTAATCCTGATGACGTAATAATACGAGCACGAATAATTAATAATTTTCACTAGCAAATATAATCGTTCAAAAGAGGAGAAAATCCCACGTAAATAAATCTTTATAAGAACAACCATTCTCCTGTTATTACGACTCATCAATAAACAATTAATTAAGTATATATATATATTCCACTACAATAATGTTTATGCTTTAAACGTTTCACTTATATTGTTATATTATATTAAGTTAATAAGCAGAAGCACGAGAATAATTTCAATAATCTAGTAAATTAATAATTAACGAAATCTCATTGAAGAAACGATTCAAATCTTTTATTCTCTTGCTCTTGCCAGAAAATCTTCAGATGATGACATCATGCAAAAACAATTAGAACGAATAAACAATAATTTCAACTAATGATTATAATCAAATGAAAGAGGAAAATTTACTGAATAATTAATTCTAATGAAGTTTATTTTAATAAGAAGCCGTTCAATTGTTATTGCATTTAGAAGCTAAAGCGTTATAAACGATTTCATACGTTAAATATTAAGCATCTTATTAAGCATAGGCTATAAGAACATTTATTCTACCGACATGCCCATATAAGGCAATGTGAATCGACGATGATGTCATAAGAATGCGGAAACCAAAAAATGGGAATTCCGTAATGAAACTATATTCAAAAGAAAGATCGTAATTTGTCGATCAAGAAATCCTAATATTGTAAAACAGAATCTTTCACCGTTTCCGAATTATTGCGTAAAATACAAAGAAAAAATATCATATTACACACAGGAAATGACATCACCGATGACTCACTTGATGAAGCATCGAAGATGCGGCATCCCTTTGTAAATCGTAGTCATAACAATCTTCGACGCGGCGAATCCTTTGTAATGCGATTCTCTCGCCGCGGCATCCCTTTGTGAATCACCGATTCACTACCTCGTTCCACACACCGCAAGTACCCCTCTGCCTACAAACTCTAGTATATAAGGCGTTCACATTCCTGAACGCGCAGCAGTTCTTCAATATTCTCGAGGCAGTAACTACGTTGCTCCTCCTAGCAGTTCTTCAATATTCTCGAGACAGTAACTACGTTGCTCCTCCTAACAGTCCGACAGAATTTCCCGAGCAGTAACCACGCAGCTCGTCTTCAACCTTTAAGCAGTTCTACACTTATTCAACCGTTGATATCATAGCAATTTTAATGTAATAACGACTTAGTCTCGTACAAGCGAAGCGGAAGGTGCGACTTAGTTTCTGAACAAGTGAGTATTGTCAAGGAAAGAGTAGTATCACTCTTTGCCTAGGAGTTTCGACGACATTTTGAGTTCTTTTATTTCAATTTTAACTTTATTTCTTTATATTTATGAACTATTATCCACCTACTGTTTGCGCTGCGTACTGTAATTATTTTCATTTTATAATCTTGCATCTATACTTATAATATTTAATAACGAATTATATTTACGACATTTTATTATATTTTATACTTATAATACTTCGATCTCATCGATCCATCTCCTTGATCCGACAACACGTTTAGTATCCGCAGACATTTAACACTGCGTTTGGTTTTAACGGTTGTCGATTCCTATCCTAAACTACTCCACGATCTTTTCCTTTTTTTTTATAAATCCTGTTGAATAACCTTACATTATCATAATTAATCACTGATTTCCTATATTATTTCCATCTTTGACTTTAACTAATTACTTTAGTTTCTCACGCAATTCTACTTTCTGTGTTGAGAGACTCTGCTACTAACCACTTTCGTTTTCACGCATTTCGCGTCGAAAAACTCTAACACTTTCTTTAGTTTCTCATACATTCTATCTTTTGTATTGAGAGACTCTGCTTCTTCAAACCTCTTTAGTTTCTCATGTACTTTACTTCTACGTTGAGAGACCCTGTCATTACTTTAGTTTCTCATATATCTTTCATATCGTATTGAGAGACTCTTTCTCTAACCACTTTCGTTTCTTGCGCATTCTATCTTTTGCGTTGAGAGACTCTGTAACAATTTCTATAATCATTTCCTTAATCCTGCTCTCACTTAATTAATCTCATATATAATAAATCAAGTAAACGAAATTCTGCAATCCAGGATTCCTATGTGCGAGCATGCGACGTATCGCTATTAGTGACGTGAGATCTTAGATCCCCTCGGCCTTGCGTGTAGTGCTGAGAGACGTTAGTCCGTCCGTAGCATATCTAGCGTGCTGTTATTCTGAATTGCAGTAATAAAGTAATCATTCATGTTTAAATATAATTTCGAAAGGAAGTTATTGTGAGAGATCCCCTTCCAATTGATTCACATAAGATCATTTACCATCCATTACTATTATTCCTCAATCTTACTCAATCTCTATCACTCAATCTATCGCCTAAGATAACCTTTCTCCCTAAATAATATATTCAACTCTTAGTTCGACAATTAATATTCAATCAAATTGATAGGTGGTGAATTTCATCGGTTTGCAAACTAACTTCATAACTCATCGCCAAAGTGAGTGTATGATTGTTTTTTCATTAATCATTATTATAAATTTATCATTCATATTCTTGAAACATTGTTATAAATATTTGGATGAAACGGTAGATGGTAGCACACCGTCTCCGGGTAAACCCAATAGCACGGAGAGCTAGACAGAGGAATAGGCGTACGATAGCTCACCGAAGGACTCGATTGACGGGTATCCGTGTTTTAACTCCGAGAGAGATTAATGAGCGTCTTCAAAACTCAGAACCTTCATTATTCGAGACAATCGCTCCTCAGCCAATTACATCTCGTTCATCACCACCACCGTTATTAGTATCAGAACGATTTCACGGCGCTTCGTCACCAACGCGTGATATTATAGAATTCCCGTTTCTTTCCGAAATAATAGATATACCTCCTCCCCTCTCCCCTTTACCTATCGAGCCATCCTATTCACCCATACCATTTGAAGAATTAAATCCTTCACCCCCAGCGCCATTAATTGCAGACCCCCTTTTTAATGTAATAAACTTGGAAGATGAAGACACCATTCCTTTATACAGCGAAAATATAAACGCACTGAACAATCAAGGCGACACCGAAAGCGCAGACGAGCCTTCCATATTAGATTCTCTGTTAGCCGCCTTCGATTCTGATTATCAATCATTTATCACAGATAACGCATTGAGCGAATTTAACATTCAAGATATTTTCGACGAACTTTTTGACTCAACAGAATAAAACATCTCAATCATTACTATAATCGTTTCGTTTAATCAAAACAATTATCTCTTATTATCATTATATAACCTTTACGACGAGTATCATTATAATCGACGATTAATCTTTCTACATTGTATTCAGGATGCAAGAAAACTACCACATTTAGTATTATAATCAACGTTTATTAGAGAATAATAAATACATATTTAAACGACATATTCTTCTGATTTATTCTCGTCTCCTCATTGAACATTCCGCCACACTCGAACGACAAAGGATCTGCTCTCGGCGTTCCCAGGATATAGCCGGCCCAGCAGGTTGTCCTAAAATTAAATAGAGAGCACCTTCGAAAAAACCACCGAGGTAGGTTCTACGAGGGATAAGTCGCGCGTAACAAAGCGTCGCGCAATTTGTTATTGTTTTGGTGAGCCGTAACAATCGCAGAATGTCCGGGGTTCTATTAGTTTCACATTTTTTTCTAAATATCGTATCGTGTTTGGTAAGCGTTATACATGAATCTCTTGGTTTCTCGAATTCCTTATTCTCGCCATTTTCCATATAATTAATACAAATTATTTTTGGTTTATTAATCGCATAATTATGATTAAAGCTATTATTATTATTACATTCTTTTTTGTTCCTTACAGTGTGCTTGATACGTGCTATATTTGAATCTCGCAATTTTTCGCTTTGCTCGATTGTATTATTTTCAATTAAATTAATCTCATGAATTTTTTCTGTTTGATTGATTCCTACTATGCATGAAGATTGAGACAACACAAGACACATAGAAGAAGAGTAATCGCCTGGATTACCTTGAGGAAGAGGGGATATCATCGCAAGAGCGGCATCGTCGTTCGCCGATGTACAAAAGGATTCCTCTTTTGAGTGAGTATAATCAATATGAGAATTAGTAGAATTAATAGAATTTTTAGTATTTAGATGCGTAGTGGAAGTAGTAGATAATTCATTTTTGATTTTTGTTGAAGGGGAGGAGTTGGGGGAAGGAAGAGGATGTCGACCTTGATCGACGACACACCTTGATGTGCCAGAAGAAAGGCAGTGCTCCTTTTTTTTTGTAACTCAGGGGAAACTTTTTATAAGTACCCTGGGGACCCGGGGGAGTCCCCAGGGTTATGTGGGATTCTCCGGAGGGGAGAATGAATCTCTCCTCCGGCATACCCACTAAAACCCCCCCCTTTTTTTTTTTTTTTTTTGGTGACCCAGCAGAAATCTTTTATAGATCCCCTGGAGACCCGGGGGAGTCTCCAGGCGTATGTGGGACTCGCCGGGAGGGAATAAGATGTATCCCTCCCGGCATACCCACTAAAACCGCTGGGGGTTGCCTGTCCTTGGCCCATAGTGAGGGGTGGAGGGGTATCGCTACGGAGCATTCGTCCCTCCACCCCTCGGGCGTGGCCGTATACGGCCTATGCCCGGGGAGAGGGGTGAGATTAGTCTCCCCTCTCCCACACGGCATGGACTTCGGCCGTATACGGCCTCATTCTTGGGGAGGGGGAGACTTTTGATAGCCTCCCCCTCCCATCGACCGGGGGGAGGGGAGGGCGTTAGCCCCCCCTCCCACAACCGCTGTTATAAATGATATGGGGGAGGTCCGGCACCCCGAGACCTCCCCCGCCCCTCCTGGTGGTATTGGGGGGCTGGGCTGCCCAGGAGCCCCCGCCCCTGGGACAGCCCCCGCCGGGAGGGAAGGGTAAAGGTTCCCTCCCGGCTTCCTCTTGCAAAGATGGGGAGGGGACCCCCTATTTTTACTTGGACCAGGACAATCGTCCTGGCCCTCGGGGGACCCCCCCCGTCTTAATTATGCCCGTAGATGGACTGGGAGCCGGCGGGGGATATTCATGTTCCTCCTGAAACGAGGAGAACCCCCACCGTCTCCATCCGTGTTGCCCCTCTGTGAGGGGGCGGGAGGGGAGGGAGGAGGTAAGACCTCCCCTCCCCTCTCCTAATCCTCTCTGCCTCCTGTCACGTCCTGAGCGTAATCGTCGAAGGGTCACGCGGTCCCGAGGTTGCCCCTTTTCAAAAGTGAAGTGTGGACGCGGCTGATCGTCGTGGCCGAGCGGTAAGCGGAACGATCGGGCGCGTTAATGAGTTAAGCACTCGGCGCGTGGCGGCTTACGATATGAGGATTGACAAGGATCAAATATTTCGGACTTGACACTTGTTATCTTATTGCGTTTATTTCAGTCTAAGGTCACTAATTCAACTATTTTAATCATTAACGGCGGTGTTGGAATCTCTATCTTGATTATTCTCGGCTTGGTGCCTGTAGAGTGCGACGGTTGCGGGAACTCGTATGCTCGAACACCGTGGTCCAGCATGTAGTGGAGTGTGCGACGTATCCGCCTCAATTGGCGTATTCTGCCAGCGCGGCGGGAACGACCCATGATCTATAGTGCGTGGCCATGTTAATTATAATTGTAGATATATATATGTATATAATCTCTCTAATGGAGTCAATTATGATAGCTGTCGACAGGTGTGGAATGCCACGAAGAGGCACGCCGGAGGCAGGTCGATTGCGCGCCTCGGATAAAGCGCACGACGGGATTCGCAAGTCGCCCTGTAGAAGCGCCCTGCGAGGAGTGTAGAACGCCCCGTTCGAAGCGATCTGGAAGAGATTGGAAACTGGGTGCCCCGTGCGGAAGCACTACCAGAGGTGAAGGCGGGTAAGTTGCTATTGTTAGCTTATTATAATTTATTTAACTAGAATACTTCAAATGTTGGCACAGCGCATAAAGGAAATGGTTCGTTTCACTATGTTGCAGGTTTTAATACTTACTGCGATTGTCGAGAAGTAGTTCGTCAACTGGAAGATCCCTGAGGATGGTTAAAGAAGAGAATACGACGATGTGAAATAATAAGAGAACTAACAAAAGATTTATTCGACTTATGATTAAATTACACTTTACTATCTAATAATACTTATAATAATTAACGATTAATAAACGCGTACTATCCACGAAGTCGAATGACGAATGTCTGATTAATAATACTTATTGCCGGTTGCTAGTCCCGATACGAATGCCGAATGAATGCTTCAAGTACGGCTTGAGCACCGTATATATACCCGGAGGGAGCGCTGTCCGGTTGTATATTAATTTGACATTGTCCATGCTCGGTTATAATGAAAAAGTATGGTAATACAATAAGAATATACATGTATAAGAAAGATCGGTCAACAATCAACTCTCTTCCGTGTTTTGAAATAATAAGATTTGAATAAATGAAAGTTTTAACCGAAAATACAACGGCTCGTTGATTATTCACCTCTCCCTACTTAACTTCTAACGCTTAATTACTAATAGATTAATTAATCAATACATAAGGTCACTCCACACATCATCAGCCACCGCTGACTTGCAATGAATTAGATGTCAAACCAATAGTAATACTTAATTAACGTGTGGAATCATCTTGTACATTATTAATGATAGGGATACAGTTTTTTAGTGTATTGATTAATTACTCTGATTGAAATACACATATGTATTTGCCTATAACACAAAAAGGTATGTATTGACTAAATGAGTACCTGAGATATATAGAAAGTGAGTACTTGGAAAGAACCAAGCAGTGATTGCTTAATTATAAGGTTATTCCATGTATTATTAAACTATTACCGTTAATATCGAATCCTAAACTTAATTCATTAGCATTATTGTAACCTAAGAATAGAACAAATGATAAGCAATTGTTAACATTAGTTCATTACTCTAATTCAAGAGTGAGGAGGAATAATCTCTGAGTGCAATAATAGGTAATTAACGCATGGAATTACCTGAGGCGCTAGGTACTTGCTTAAGAATATAACGATTATACCTAATGGTGATTAATCACATAAAAAGCCATCCCAGGCATATTGTTACTGTTTCAAGAATAAAATAGAACAATATCCGAGTACAATAATGAGTAATTTGTGCATGGGATCACTTTAGTGTAGTATACACATATAAATCATTATTTTTAAGAGTGTTGGTCAATCATTTGTGCTACTCAATTATCTTATTATTCGTGCACACATATACGTACGTGCGTGTACCACTCCATTGTAATGCTTGCCTGACTGTGTATGATGTATGTGTATATATGTGTATGTGTACATGTACAGATGTCTATTATCCGACTCGTATGTGAATAATACCTTATAATGAGATTCGAAACAGTTTTTAATTAACATATATATATATTCGATTATTATGCCATTGCTACTGCGCGTATTCGCTACTGCATTATATTCTCGCTATTCTTTCCTATATTTTACATTATTTATGCTATTACCCTTGCTATAAAGAAGAAGAAAAAAAAAGAAAGGCGCGTGCTTGCGTCTCTATTTGTTACTAATTAGTAATGATAATTTAGCTCTATTAATTAATGTATTTTCCGCTAGTTCGTGTGTAGGCTATTGTGTAGTGAGTGCGCAGGCGCGTCGCGGTCGGTGGCTAGCAGTGTAGCAGTGACGTCACGCGCACGTCATGAACGGGTGGAACGGGTTGCTCGTCTGTAGGCTTCTGACGTCCAGTTACGACGGTGCGGACTCAAAGTTGGAGGCGCCGTACGTGACACTCCTCCTTCTGCGAAATGACTCTCTCGCAGAAGGAGACTGCCCGCCATTTCGCCTGTCCCTCTACCATTCCCCTAATAAAGGAAGGGAGGGAGAGGTCGGTGCCAACCACATCGACCAGGGCCCGGCGCTCTGTGTCCCAGGCAGGACATTCCGCCAGAGTGTGTTGCGCCGAGTCCTGGTCGGCCGCGCAGTGGTGACACCGCGTCGTACGCTCCCGACCGATTCGGTGCAGGTAGTCTCCGAAACAGCCGTGTCCGGAGAGTACCTGCACCATACGGAATGTAAGACCGCGTCCGCACCTGCCTACCCACTGTGGTCCTCACGCCCGCCCGGGCGCCCAGCAGGGATGCTTGCCACGCCTCCAGGGCGCCCTGGCGGGCTTTTCTTCTTTCCTCGGCCACGGCCCTTGGCGGAAGATTAGCCCGCCCAACCCCTCCCCCCGGTTTCCTCGTACGCCGATAAAGTTCGGCGTACGAGTCCGCCAAGAGGGGTATGGGGAGAAGGCCCGCCAGGGCCGTGGCGGCTGCATGCGACGTGGTGCGGTATGCCCGGACCGCTCTAATGGCCAACCGACGTTGCACACGGTTGACCGAGGCAACTATGTGTCGGTTGACCGAAGCGGCCCGGTGCCACGCCGGTGCTCCATACAATAGCACCGACTGCACCACGTTCGCATACAGCCTACGTACCTTATAACTAGGACCACCAACATTGGACAGGAAGCGGCTCAGACTAGCCGCCATCCTGTCCGCTCTGGGGGTGACCTTCTCGAAATGGTCTCTAAACCCCCAGAGCCCATCCAGAGTGAGACCCAGGTATTTCATATTGGGCCCCACCCCATATTTGGGTAGGGGGAGGTCGCCCCTTGTCCTTGCTGTAGAAGAACAACGCTTCTGTCTTCTCAGGGGCAACCTCCATTCCCATTGTCGTTACGGAGCGTACGACTGCACGGACGGCGGCGTTGGCGCCGTCTCGCGCGTCCATCCAAGTCCTCCCCCGAGACACCACCAAAGTGTCATCTGCATAGCAGAACAGGTGGGTGCCTCGGGGGAGAGCCGTGCGGAGTACCCTATTATACGCGAGGTTCCATAACAGGGGCCCCAGCACTGACCCGTGTGGAACCCCGCAGGTCATCGGCCTGCCGACTGCCAGCTCCTCCCGGTTCATGTAGAGGAGCTGCCTGCCCCGGAAATAATCCGAGACTACCTCTCGGAGGTATAGGGGGAAGCCATGATACTCCATGGCTTCCCCACCCATTCCCAGGGGAGGGAATTAAAGGCGTTGACGATGTCCAAGGACACCGCCAACGCCACGTCTCCCTCCCCAGTAATCCGGTCCGAGAGGGCCTTGACGGACATAATAGCGTCCGTAGTCGAACGGCCCTCTCGGAATCCGAATTGGACCTCCGAGAAATCAGGACCTACCTGAGACAGGTGCTCGACGAGGCGGTTGGCGATGATTCGCTCAAAGAACTTGCCCACCTCGTCGAGCAAACAGATCGGCCTGTAGGCCGATGGGGACTCCGCCGGCTTCCCCTCCTTATGAAGTAGCACTAGTTTGGCTTGCTTCCATAAGGAGGGGAAGGTGCCCGTCCTGAGGCAAGTGTCAAAAAGATTCCTCAGGCGGGCACCTATCTCGCCTAAGGCCAGGGCCCATACGCGACCAGGCACCCCGTCCGGGCCAGGGGCCTTCCCTGCGGCACCAAGCCTCTTGGCCGCCCGGACGAGCTCGGTCTCCGAGACCCGGAACTCCTCTTCCCACGGCGGAGAAGCCCCTTTTGGAGGGATCACAGTATCCCTCCGGGGGAAAAGTTTCTCCACCGTCCTGTCGAGGAATTCGGGGTCCAGAGACTCCGCTACTGGGGGCGCCGCCGGTCTAAGCTTGCTTAATACAATTTTATAAGGGTGCCCCCAGGGGTCCCGGTCGAGCTCCGCGATCAGCTCCTCCCAGGCCCTGGCCTTGGCGTCGCGGATGGCCTTCCGCAGCGCGTACCGCGCGGCTAAGTATGCGCTGCGTACCTCCGCGACAATCTCCTCATCGATGCCCGCTCATCTCCGCCGGGCACGGAGGAAATCGCGGCGCGCCGCATTGGACTTGCGGCGCAGCTCCGCGATTTCCTCGTTCCACCAATAGGCCGCCCGGCGGGGGGCGGGCTTGGACCGGGGCATAGCCGCGTCGCAAATGCGAGCGGCCATACCCCAATCTCGGCGGCTTCGACCTCCGCATCGACCTGGGCTGCGAACTCAGCCCAGGTTTCCACGGAGGCCGCCGCCAAAAGGCGGTCCCTGTCCAACTTGGACAGGGACCACCTTGGGGGTTTGGCGCCCCCCTCACGGCGGCGGAGGAGCACCTCCCGGGGGGTGGCCGTAAGGACCATCTCAATGGTGAGATGGTCCGAGAGATTCTCCCGTTGGGCCACCCCCCACGACTGCACTAATCGCGCCGCCCCCGGGGTCGCCCAAGTCAGATCGACTATGGACTCCCCCTGGGGGCGGACGCAGGTACTCTGGGAGCCCGAGTTCAGAAGCCCGAGCCCCCTCTCCGCCACCCAATCCAGAAGGATCCTCCCACGGGCGTCGGTGGACCGGGAACCCCACGCCTGAGCCCAGGCGTTGAAGTCCCCGGCCACCAACACGGGGTGGGGGAGGCAACGGCGCATGCCATCCCCCAATTCCCGTAAAAATTCTCTGAATTCTGGGAGGGTCCATCTGGGGGGGGGCATAAACCCCCGCGACACATAAGGCACCCCACCTCGCTATAACAAATCCCCTCCCACTCACGATAAGGGAGATGGGAGGGGAGCGAGGGGAGTGCCTCCTTACGATAGCTGCGGAGCCGTCAGTGGCCGAGACCCAGTTTGGGTTAGAAACGGGCACACTGTACGGCTCTGCAATTACGCCCAGGCCCGAGTCACGCCCGGCAAGGTCCTGTAGGAACAAGTCCTGGGCCTGCCGGGCGTGATTCAGATTGGCCTGGAGGAGCCGTGTGGGCGTGAAAGCGTCTACTCGCCCACCGGCTCCCCCGGGCCCGGGCCATCAACGTCCATAGCCACTGATTCCGAGATGACAGCGGCTATGGGAATGGCCAATTTCTTGTTGGCCGGGAGGACTTCATCACTGATGACCCTAGGCAGGGTCCTCGGTTCCCGCTGCGGGAGCGGGACTTCGGTCTGTCCCCCTTTCGGGGGAAGCGAAGAGGCGGTCGAATCCGCCCCCCCCACTCTCCTTACTCTGTTCCCCAACAGGGGGTTGAGGGGGGGTCGGCGTTGACTTCGTCCCCCCTTCTTAGCCTTCTTCTTCAAGCTGGGGGGCTTGCAAGCAGGGCCCCCCATCCTGTGGACGTGTGGTCTCCCCGCATCCCTGCAAATCATGCAGGAGACCACCGCTTCGCACGTAGCCGCCAGGTGCCCTGAGACACCGCAGCGGTAGCAACAACCGCTGCGGTCGTCATTGGGGCACCTGGCCCTCACATGGCCCACCTCCATGCAGCGGAAGCACTGCAGGGGCCTTGACGCAAGGAGGTCCACTCCCACAGAGAACCACTGCAGGTTTAAACGACCCCCCTGCGCCGCTCTATTAGCAGCCCCTACAGGGCACCGCACCAATATGGTGCCCAACCCCCTCGGACGGGGTGAGGGCTTAAGCTCCCCCACCCTGATGTCCGAGGGTGGGCACCCTCTCTTGGCCGCCACAGCGTCGGCCACTTCCTGCACCGTAACGGAGGGTTCCACCCCCCGCAGGCGGAAGTCCGCCAATTTGCGGGGGCGGGAAACCCTCACGCCCGGTGTATTCTCGAACAGGCTGGCCAATTTACCAGCCAGTCTGTCGGCTTTGCTCTCCTTATCCTGACCGGACGCCTCCATAACGAGGGCCCCGGTGATTGCACCGCGTGGCTTAAGTCCGCCCGCGGGAATGCCCAACTCCCCGAGGGAGATATTCTTCTTGGCTAACGCCAGAAGGTTCGCATACTCCCCCTCGGGGCCCGTGACCACAACTGCCGCGGACTTCGGGCTCTTCCTCTTCTTCACTGCCCCCTTCTCCTGGGCCTTCCCCTTAAAGGAAAGAACCCGGGGAGAGGGGGTGGTAGGTTTCCCTTTGGGGGGGGTGGCGGCTTTTGTAGTCGCGGCCCTCTTCTTAACTTTCCTGCCCATAACCTGACTCCATACCTCCCCCTGCCGCCCAGTGTTGGTGGAGGAGGAGGGAGGAGCCGGCTGGGAGGAAGGAGGGGAGCTCCTAGAAGAAGAGGGGGCCATCCCTTTGCTGACCGTCCCGAGATTGTTCCCTTTACGGGAAGGGAGCGAGGTTTTGGGACCAGGGGGTACTGGCGCCACCGCAGGGGTCACCGGCCTCACAGGCCCACCGTCTCGCTTACCTTTCCTCTTACCCTTCCCGACGGGGGTTTTGGCCGGAGGTGGTGGAGCCGCACTCCTAAGAGAAGTCGGCTCCACCCGGTCATGCACCCGTCCACTAGGGGGATGTCCCAACCCTGGAAGCATCTCCCGGATCCTTCTAGACACAGCCTCAACGAGACTGTCAAAATCGTTTGCCGTGGTAGGCATACCCCCCCTCCCGCTCTCCCGCACGGGCGGCAAGAGAGAGGAGAGCGCGGCCGCCCGGTCCTCCGGGAGTCTGACAGGCGGCTTCCCCTGGATCGAAGGACGAAGAGCCGGGAACTCCTCAAGGTCCTCCGGTCTGATTAACGGGGGGGACTGGCTGACCGCCGGAGGGTGACTCGGAGGTGGAGCCTCCTCAGGGAGGTCGTCCGCACCCAAACTAACCGTCTTGGAGCGGGTGATAGGGGAGTGGGGAGGGGAAGTTCGCCTCATCTCCTCTATCACCCCCTCGAGGCTCGCCACTTTTGCCTCCAGGCGGCGGTTAGCCAGGAGCACCTTTTTTTTTTTAAGCGTAGGGAAATCCTCATGGATACCCGCTCCCCGGGGGAGGGAGCAGGTTATGCCGGACTCTTACCGGCTAAAACCCTACGGTGGCCCTCCTCGTGCACTACTGGGGGACCCCGGGAACGCGGTAGCATACTACCGGTGTCCCCCCGTGCACAGTGTCCCTCCCCCCTACTTGCACCCCTCCTCCCCTCCCACGAAGGGACTGGGAGGTAGAACGATGCAAGAGGAGGAGGGACCCTTCTCTGAAAAGGGGGCGGAGGGAGGGATTAACGCTTGAAAAGCGCGCGCCTCCCCCCACCCCCCCGACCCCGACTGGGGCGACGTTGCCGGACCACCTAGCAAGGCCGCCCTCCCACTCCGAGACGCCTAATGGCCGACAAGTGCCCCCGCACCTGCCGGCCGCGTCTCGTGTGGGGTGAAGGGGGACCGCACCACGCTGGCGGTTCAGAGGAGGCGGGCGAATTGCCGCCTCCTCTGCCCCCTTCTCTTTCTACGAACGGGATCGGCGTCGGGGTCAACCTCCCGATCCCGTTCGGCTGCCTCCTTTTGCGAGAGCACGCTCTCGCAAAAGGAGGCCATCGCATCCCATGACCTCTCGCTCCCGACCATTGTCTTAACTATGGCCGGCAGCGAGAGGTCCTCTCCCCTCAGCTCCTCTTCACTCGAGCCTAGTCTTCTCCTCTCCTCCGTCAGCACTCCTATTAGGACACGGCGCAGCTCCTCCCAAGCTGGGCAGTGTTGTAATGTGTGCTGCGCCGTGTCCACCGCCTCATCACAATGGTGACACTTAGTGGTGCACTCTCTCTTAACTTTATGGTGCAGGTACTCGCCAAAACATCCATGACCTGTGAGTACCTGCACTAGCCTGTACTGGAGTTCGCCATGGGGACGATCCATCCATTCGGCCAGAACCGGACGGATCGCCCCGACAGCGAGCAGTCCCCTTCGACAATGAGCTAATTCTCCTTTCTAGCTCTCGACTGCGCGCTGTCGCAGCTGGTCGTGCTTCGCCGCAATCGCTTGTGGTGATGGTTGGATTCCCCCGGCCCGGAGCCGCGCGCGCCACTCATGCATGGACGCACGGACTCCGGCCTGAACGTCCCAGGGGAGTTGTCCGGCCACCACCAGCGCCGCCTCCAACGCGACGGTTTGGTACCCCCGCGATAGGCGGAGGGCCAGCGTCCTCTGAACCGCCAATATGGCGATTCTGCTGCCAGCCCTCAGCTCTTTGTGCCACACGGGGGCACCGTACAGCACAATTGAGCTTACGACCGCCGCGTAGAGGCGGCGGCACCCATCCTTTGGGCCCCCGAGATTAGGCAGGAGGCGGCCAAAGTTGGCCACCTCCTTTTTCACCCGGGGACCCATTGCGGCGAAGTGTTCCTTAAAGGACCAGCTGCTGTCGAGGATGAGGCCCAAATATTTTAGCGAGGACCTCACCTCGACGCGGACTTCCTCGATCCGGATGCTGGTGTATTGAGGAGGAGGCTTCCTCCTCCGCGGTCCACAAAACCAAATAGCTTCGGTTTTGTGGACCGCAACCTCCAGTCCCAGCATCCGGATGCGGCGCACCACTAGTGTCACCCCAATCGTCGCGAGTCGGCTCGCCGACTCCCAGTCCTCCCCCCGGGCAATGACGAATGTATCATCTGCATAGCAGACTTTGTCAATGCCCGGGAGGAGTGCGCCCCGCAGAACCCAATCATATCCCATGTCCCATAGCAGGGGTCCTAGCACCGACCCCTGCGGGACCCCCCTCTCCATCATCCTCTGATGGGGGGCCGCGTATCGCCCGGTGTATACCCGGAAGTAGTCCTCAATGACGGACTGCAAATATGGGGGCACCCGGTGGTACTTGAGTGCCCCCAATATACACTCCCAGGGCAGGGAGTTAAAAGCGTTGGAGATGTCTAATGACACCCCCAATGCCACCCCACCCCGGGAGACGGCCTCCTCCGAGAGGGTCTTGACGCGTAAAATTGCGTCTATCGTCGACCGACCCTCTCGGAACCCGTACTGGCAGTCCGCCAAATCGGGCCCAACCGTGGATAGGTGTTGACGGAGGCGGGCAGCTATTATTCTCTCAAGCAGCTTGCCCGCCTCGTCTAACAAACATATCGGGCGATACGCGGATGGGCTATCCGCGGGGCGCTCCGCCTTTTTAAGCAAAACTAATTTTGCTTCCTTCCATATTCGGGGGAACTGGCCGCGGCTCAGGCATTTGTCAAACAGTAGCCTGAGCCGCTCCCCAAGGGCGCTGAGGGCCAAAACCCATGCCCGGCCGGGTATACCGTCAGGACCAGGAGCGGTGTTCTTCGCTCCCATACGCCTGACGGCCCCGGCCAGCTCCTCGTGGGAGACTCCCGGCACGGGGGCTGTTTCGCCGGCCTCAATGGCCGGCAGTCCAGCCCCCCCTATCCCACCTGGAGGACTCCAGCTCTCTCCCTCAGCAGGAGGGAAGAGAGTGGTAATGGTGTCCTCCAGAAGCCGGGGATGAAGACTTTCCGCAATCGGGGGCGTCCAAGAGCGCAACTTATTGCGCACAATGCGATTCGGACGCCCCCACGGATCGGTATCTAACGTCCCCATCAGTTCCTCCCACGCTCGGGTCTTGGCATCCCTGATGGCAGTCTGCAGAGTTTTTTTCGCTGTGACGTACGACTCATACAGACCTGCCTCCGTCGCCGCGTCACCGCGTTTTCTTCTGCGGTGACGGGTGTAATGGCGTCTGGCCCGGACGCATAGCGCCCGGAGCCTTGCAATCTCCTCACTCCACCAGTACACCTTACGACGGCGCTTCATCGGCTTGGCTCTCGGCATGCCTGCATCACATATTTGGGTCATGCCTTCTCGGAGCCAGGCCGCCTCCTCATTAACGTCCCCGTCGTGCCCGGCCGGTGCTTCCGGCCAGGCAACGGCGATGGAGGCTGCCACCAGAGCGTCTTTGTCCAGACGCTTCAGCGCCCATCTGGGCTGTCGGGGCGTCGCCCCTGGGCAGCGTGAAGCGGTCGAGGATGCGGAGGTGGAGAGAAATAACCTAATGTAAAGATGGTCTGACAATGTCTCCACCCCCTCCTCGACCCTCCAATCCGTCACAAGACGCGCGGCAGCGGGGGAAGCGAACGACACGTCCACTATGGACCCCCCCGCTGCCTAACGCACGTATGGGCTGAGTCTCGATTCAAAATGTTGAGGCCCAGCCCCGCTGCCCAGTCCGCAAGGGCTTCGCCTCTGGCATCGGTCACGGGGGATCCCCAAAGTGCCGATTTGGCATTCAGGTCCCCCATGACCATGACCCGACCCGGTGACAGCCTAATAACGACGGCCGCCACCCGGTCCAGGTATTGCTCGAACTCGGCGAGGCCTCTGTTGGGCGAAAAATACACCCCGACAACGGCCAGTTCCCCCCATAGCGCCGCTACGAACCCCTCACCCCTGCCTTGAATGGCGAGGGGGGGGGGGCGTCGTTCGCGGAAGCGCAAGTAATTGCGACCGAGCCCTGTGTGTCCCCTAGCCAGTTATGTCTGTCTTCGGGGACGTAGTAGGGCCGCAACCGCCAGTCCAATTCGCCACTCCGCCAGGGTTTGCATGAACAGGTCTTGCGCTCTGGCGGAGTGGTTAAGATTCGCCTGGAGGAGACGATGGGTCGTAAAGGCCATTTATTCCCCAACAATTTCCATCGCCTCCCCCGATGTACCCTTCATATCTTGTGTTGAGGGTAGCGGCTTATCTTGAGCCGCTACCCCCTCTGCCTCTCGGTCCATCTCCACGCTTGGGGTAAGTGGACTTGTCTTCGTGGTAGCCCTCCCCTGCCTTTGGAACTCAGGCGCCGCCTCAGACTGTGTCTGAGAGGCCTGGGTCTCTAGGCCTCCCACCTCCATGGCATCGGTGGCTGTAGTTCCAGCCGGCACCGTCACCGTTGGGGGACGGGCCGCAACTACTCCACTGGCATTTCTCCTCTTGGGAGGCGCACACGCAGCGCTCCCAAGTCGGTGCCCAGCCGGACGACCGATGTCTTTACAGAGCGGGCACTCCGGCTTGGCCGTGCATTTGCCTGCTATGTGCCCGCTCTGTCCGCACCGGTAGCACCGGTCTCCCCTATCCGTGGGGGCGGTACACCGTGCCCGCGTGTGCCCCTGCTCCAAGCGCGGTAGCACTGCAGTGGGCGTGGGGTCAGCGCTTCGACACGCGCCGACACCCAGCCCACTATTACCCTACCTACATCGGTTAGCTTCTTAGCCGCCGTGGCGGGGCACTTGACCCAGGCAGTGCCCAGGCCAGTATTAGCGCCCCGACGGATTTCGCCAACCCTGACATCGGCCGCTGCACAGCCGCCGGCACTGGCTATTGCAGCGGCCAGCTCATCCTTGTCAACGGACTCATCGAGTCCGTTGACTCTAACTTCAGCCATCTTAACCGGCCTGGATACTTTGACCTTAATGTCCGATAGGGCCGTTCTCAGCCTGTCGGCTAGCTGATCAGCCCTGCCGGCACTGCCTTCGCCGGGAATCTCTAGAATGATCGCCCCAGTCATCGCGGTCTTGGGGCGCACATGGGAGATTCCCATTTCTCCGAGGCGCACCCTGCGACGCGCCTCAGCCATTACTTCAGCTCTTGTTGGACCGTTTTGCTCCGGGGTCAAGATAACGGCAGCAGACCTCGGCTGCCGTATCCTGACCTTCTTTTTCGCAGCTGTCGGCGTTGGTGGGACCTTGCTTTGTTCAGTCCCCCCACCAACAACGGTTTTTGACGACTTTTTCCGCCCTGCGGCCTGCTTCGCGGACCCCGCCGCTATTGTGGCCGCTTCCTTCACCTTCTTCCTCTTCTTCCTCGACACCAGCGACCACCCATCGCCGGTCGCTTTCGATGGGGGAACGGGGGCAGACTGTGACCCTTTCACCTTGCTTGGCGCTTTAGCTGGGTTCCTGGTCTGCTTCATCCCCTTATCCGCTGCTACTGCAGCAGCAGCAGCCGCATAAGTTTGTACCCCCTGCGGTTTCTTTAGAGGGGGGTTGCGTGTCGCCGGTTGCTTTGCTCCGTCGGCCTTAAGGGGAGGCCTGAGCCGTTGCTCCGGCAGTAACCTTCCCTCTATGGCAGCAAGGCGTGCGCCAATCATGTCACCGACTTGCGACATTATGACACACGCCAATCTATCTATACACTCCCCTCCCAGAGGCATTTCAGCCACGTCCGGTCGGGGCTGATTTTCCTGACGATTTTGACGTCGTAGACCCGAGGGGGGTGGAGACCCCTCAGCTGTTGGGAGGTCCGCGCCCACAATTGATGCAGAGCGTGGAGAGGAGATAGGCGGTGACGGTCCTCTGACCCCTGTCCCCAGCTCCTCTACGGACCTCCTCAGCGATCTCACTTCCTTTCTGAGGTTGGCCAGCTCCTTTTTCAGCGCACCGTTTTCCGCCTCCAGGCGCGCTACCTCCCCGTCTCTGGTTTTATTAACCAGAAATTCTGTCACCTCGGCAATTGATGCAGCCGCCTCCTTCAGGGTCTTCACAAAAGTACCCTTCAGGTTCGACGACTTTCTCGCTACATTCATGATTACACCCACATCAGCTTGGATCCGGTCACGGAGATTTGGCAGGTTTCCTCTCCTGAGGTCCTCGATGGTGCCGTCTTCAATATGCCCCACGCCAAAGACAGGCATCACCGGACAAGCGGCTCTCGTCCGCCTTGCCTCCGATGCCGCTTCGGCTACCTCTTGTTCGGCCTGCGTCGTAGTGGGTTCCTCCTCCTCCCAACGCCTAGCATCCTCCAAAACGGCCGCACGCCCAACGACTCCCCGGTAGTTGGGGGGCGACCCTTCTTCCTCTTGGCGCCGAAGTTGGTCGTTGTCACAGAAATTGTCGTCGCTACAGAAGCGCCCAAGATATCTGAGTCACAATTCTCGGACTCCCGATCCTTCGACGTGGCCTTTCTCTTGCTCCTGCACGAGAGGGGGCCAGGCCTCTCGACACTCTGCGATGGGGCTGCAGGGAGTTGGACGCCTTCAAGCGCGTCGTCCATGCTGCCCTTTTCCGCTCTCTTTTGCGCGGCCAAAGCCGCAAACGTGATACCTTTGACCGATGTCGAGGGTATCATCTCCACCAATCGCACTACAGGTTCTTTGTTTAATTTAGAGGCCATAATGTGAATTGTATGTGTGCTTACGACGGTTCGCCCATCATGGGAGCCCCACCGCAGTGGGGCATCTTTCCCCGCCGGTAAGTGAACCCTAATTATACATGCAGAAGCCGAGAAGCGGCTTGTCGGATGGCTAGTCCTATCTGCATGAGGTGACTCGAATAAAAAGGGTTACAGGATAGGCCTGCTCCATAAATGACGCTAGAGTTTTAACGTCTCCCCTATTGCCAGGGCGCTACTGACCCAAACAGCGCATACCCTGACTTCGGGCTCGACGGTGCTGGAGAAATCCACCCCCAGCGGTGGTATGAGGGGACGCTAGCCACGCGCCCCTCCATACGTACGCCCGGTTACCCGGCTTCAACCCCAGGCTAGGCTCCGAACAACGAGCAGGAGCGGTCTTCCCACGTTAAACATGAGGGTTCAGGCGGTTTTTGCCAGGACTTATGGCTGCCTGGACTTATGCACCCGCATCTTCCCCCACAGAGGTCAGGTACTGACGTCACTGCTCGTCACGGTCGGGGGGCTACTACTCCCCCCTTGGTTAGTCTCCTGGGAATATCCACCGGGGCCGGCCGTACCCCATTCATGCGTCATGCACACACACGCTTTGTGGCGCCGCCTGTACAGGCCTTGCCACAGGCTGCTCGACCCCGACCTCGGAGAACGTCCGAGCGGCCCGAGCAGCCCCCGAGCCAGTGATGCAAACTTGCAGACGGAACAGCACGCCGAAGTAGGTGGTGGGGATAGGGTGGGGATGGTTTTCCGTGGGAATGCCATGCGAGCGGCGCTGGCACCCACGGAAAACCATCCCCACCCTATCCCCACCACCTACTTCGGCGTGCTGTTCCGTCTGCAAGTTTGCATCACTGGGCCCGGCGGTGGGCTGGGAGTTCCGGGACACCACCGGCCCGTCCCGCAGCCGTTTGGGAGAGAAGGAAGGGTATTCCCCCTGCCAGGGCCTCCACGCGTCCGGAACACCGGCCGCGGGGGGAGCCCAGACAGTCAGGAGCACCCATCCAACACATCGCCGCCCCCGGCCCCGACCTCGGAATAAGTCCGAGCGGCCCGGGAGCGGCCCAAACCCTGGTGCGCTCTTAGACCCCGGAAAATCCGGGGAGCCCCTCCACCACGGCAAGGTGGCGCACCATCGGAGGGGTAGCCAGGAGCACCTCCTCCAACCGTAGATTGACTGGGGAGGGCGCCCTTCCGGCCACGGGGTCGAAGAAGCCCCGCTTCGATCTTTCCACCAATGCCCCAATCCCTACTTCAAAGCACGAAGCCGCTGAGGTCAGGGCACTAACCATGCCACCCGACAGGCCGGTCGAGGACTCCGCCACCTTACGAATCTGCTTAGTTTGTTCCCTAAGCGACATCTCTATATCCTCGACAGGGGCAGACTCATACTCCCGTAGGGCCGCCGCGAGCTTCGCCTGGAATTTCCTCAATCTGAACTTTGTCTCCTGTACGGGGCAGTCCGGGTCGAACGCCCTCAGAGCAGCTCCGGCCATCTCGAGCTGCTTTTTTTTGCAGGGATGCCTCAAAACGTCTGAGGGCAGTGTACTGCTCCTCATGAGTGGGATCTTTCGCTTTGCGACCTCTCGGATCCCTGGCCATCACCTTTGGAGTAGGGCCATCCATTTCCTCCTCGCTTGACGAGGCTTTTGTGACATGGACCTCACGATCACAATCCCTCTTTCTCTTGGAGGTTCTTGTAAAACTCCCTTCTAAGCCAGGTGAACAAGATCTTCTGCTCCCAGGCAACTCCAGTTGGAGACTCAAAGAAACATCATCCAGCGACGTTGCCGCCGATGGAGGGTTGGATCTCACTGGGCTGGTATCCATCCTATTCAAAACAACTCGTGGGAGCATACTCGACGAAGGCCCCGGCATTTGAAATGAAGAGGCGATACTGCCTCCCTCCTCATCCGACTTAGTCCCACCCCTCAGTCTGAGGGGGGGGATGATTGGGTCGGTGATCCACTTCCTGACTGACCAGAAAGTGGATGACGACACCATCCAAGGCCGAAGCCTCTTCGCAGGCGCCAATTCGCCAGCAGGGCCTGCGGTGCACTCTGCTGGTAGCCCGTCGTCCGATGACGACGGGAGAGGGGCCGGGACGACACCCCTCTCTCGCCGGGCCCTGGGCGTCCGGTCGCCCTGGGCCGGTAATAATCGGCACCTTATTAAACTCATGACCATAGTTATTAAAGAGTTGGTTTGATTTCGGGGTGGCCTTCCCCTAGGACGGTTGGCAACCAAGCCCGTCCTGGCCCGAGCCAAAATGGCTCCCTCCGCCACCCCAGCCCTGCCTCGGAATACGTCCGAGCGGCCTGGGGCGGCCCAGCCCGGTGGGCCCGGGAGTTCCGGGACATCACCGGCCCGTCCCTCATCCTCCCTCCCGCGTACTGCAGGACGTCCCGCAGCCGTTTGGGAGGGAAGGAGGGGTACTCCCTCCTGCCAGTGCCCCCACGCGTCCGGAACACCGGCCGCGGGGGGAGCCCAGACAGTTGGGAGCACCCATCCAACACTTCGCCGTCCCCGACCCCGACCTCGGAATAAGTCCGAGCAGCCCGGGGACGGCTCCGAACCCTGGTGCGCTCTTAGACCCCCGGAACGGGTTCCGGGGGAGCCCCTCCACCACGACAAGGTGGCGCACCATCGGAGGGGGGGCCCGCGTGGCACCTCGTGCACGGTCTGTCGTCCGATGACGACGTAGAGGGGACCAGACCCGAATCCCCCCTACGTCGGCCCCTGAGGTTCCGATGCCTCTTTTTTTTTCTTTTTGTTGTCGAGGGGGAAATCCTTTATGGATACCCGAGGGGTTCGGGGGAACCCCTCGGGTTATGTGGGACTCACCGTATTTAGCCGGCATACCCACTAAAACCCCCCCCCGGGTCAATCAAACCTAGCCCTTAATGAGAGGGGGAGACTTCATCCGTGCGGGCCTCTTCCCGTAATTTGGAGGAGGAGCCGTGACCAGCGGGTGAAGCCCAGTCACCCCTTTACCTTTTTCTTTTTCTTCTTCTTGGGGTGGAGGTCCACCGGGGAGGGAGGACCCTCCCCCTCCTCCACCCCAACCAAGAAGAACTTATTCGCCTCCAGGCGGACGTGCCTTTACAGCACCTACCCCGACGCCCGCGTGGAGGCAACTTTTGCAGCTTTTGGGCGCCGATATTCTACCGGGACCGCCGTCACGTGGCAGCGGAGCTCCCAACCTGAGTGCTCCACTGCCAATTTCGTGACGGCAGCTCTCACTACATCGACGCTATCGGCGCACTCTGGAAGGGCGATGGCATCAATGATACCATCGCTCCTTCCCTTGATTATGCGGAGACCCTCGGCAACGCGAGGGTCTCCGCATTTCACCTTTTCTTTGAGCAATTTCCAGATCGCCCAGAAATCTGGAGGGACGACCTGGTGCTCGATATTTCTGATGACGTCGTCCCAGGACCGGACGACTCTGAAAGAGGGGCGGTGGAGGAGGGAGAAAGAGACTGGTCTCCCCCCCAGCCCCCCCCCCCAGAAACCGGCCCCGGGAGTACGCCACCAGAAATTTCCTCTTCTTCTATCACCGCCTTGGGGGGAACCTCAGTTCCCCCCTTGGCCCCATCTCTTCTGGCCATTTTAGCCAGAAGGGCCGCCGCCCCAGCCTCCTTTTCGGTCAGCCTTGTAAGGCTGACCGAGGGGAGGAGGCGGGAGAGCTTGGCATCGTCGCCGCCATCCCCCTCCTCCTCCCCTTCTTCCACTACAACGGGGAGGGGGGAGCATCTCCCCCTCCCTCCCACCCACAGGAGAGGAAGAGGATTCTTCCTCCCTCCCCTCTTTCTCCGCCACCTCCATGGGCTCCCCGGAAGGGGAGCTCATGGAGGGCAAACACTCCACGGAGGCCGCCCCCAAGCTGGCATCTGAGCCAGCCTCAGGGACGACCTCCATGGAGACATCCTCTCGAGGAGGGATCGCTTCCACCAAAAGTGGTGGCCCCTCCCCAGATACAACCGGGGAGGGGGGTGAAGCCCCCCTCCCCTTCCTCCGTTTCCTCCTCTTTCCCCCGCCGATCCGGTGGCGAGCGGGTAGCCCCGCGTCTGCACACTGGGGGCAGTGTGCGGCGCCGCACACGCCCCCACATGGTGCCCGTCCCCGTCACACCGGAGGCAGGAACTGCCCCGGTCGACGGTAGACGGGCACCACCTCCTTATGTGCCCCCGCCCCAGGCACCTATAGCACCTGGGGGGGCACTTACCTCCGGGGAGGTCTGCGTCCCGACAGAACGGAACGCAGGCCTTCCCACACCTCGAACTACCGAGGCGTAGGTCCCGGGAATCGGGCCTATGCCTCCCGAGCGACTCGGGGGGACGGAACCCCCCGAGCACGCACACCTCCTACCACTCAGTTCCTCCTCTAAAAGGAGGAGGAACACCTCAACAGCCTTCCGGACCAACGTCCGGAAGACTCCATCACTCCCCGCAGTAACAGAGTAGTGCGGGAGGCCTGCGTCGCACCTCCCGCACCGCCCGTCGTCCGATGACGACGTGGGGGGAGCCGGGACTCTAACCCCCCCACGCCGGCCCCTGGGGCTCCGGGACCCCTGGGGCGGTACGTTCTTCATTAAATTCGACATTCTTCCATAAATTGTTATTTTTTAACGTGGTTGTTTTCCACGGGAGGTTATATCGGAGGCTCCACTCCTAGGTCGGTTGGGATAACCCCCCTCACGAGCCCGACCTGCCCGGAGGTTCCGATGCCTCTGGGGCGGTACATCACAACTTTTATAAACCATGTCAATCCATAATATTGTAATTTTTTTACTTGGTTGTCTTCCAAGGGGGGATTATTTCGGAGCCCCCCACTCCTAGGTCGGTTGGGATAACCCCCCTCACGAGTCCGACCTACCCGGATTTTTTAACATGGTTATTCCTTCCATGTGTGCGCTCTTAGACCCCTTTCTCCCAGGGGAGCCCCTCCACCACGGCAAGGTGGCGCACAACGGAGGGGAAATATTCTATGTGTCTATGTCATCGAATCGAATATTTTATATACAAATATCTTTAACCTAAACACTTGTATTCAGTCAGAATTACTACTATTAGCCTTTTATTACGAACTCTTGAGTTTTCAAATTAAAATTTAGTTATTTCCATTTGCTTTGCTTTAATAGAAAGTCAGGCCGGACCAACCAAGAGCGGAACTTAAAACTCGCGGTACATCAACCTTGAAAACTCCACGGCGCATCCTCGCCGTCAGGATCAAACCCTTTCGTGTCATCCCACCTCCTATTCGAGCTCCACAACCCCCTCCAATACAGCGAGAACAACCCCCAGTAATAGATCTTGAAAATGAACATAACCCCCGCATCCAACCCATTTTAATTGACTTAGAACCCCCTATTCCTCAAAATCTCCCCCGTGTACCCTTACCTACTATCCCAGAGGAACCTCAACCAGGACCATCCACATCGTTTCGGCCCCCGAGGACTTTCCCCTCTTCCGCCCCTTCAACATCTTCTTCTTCTTCTCCAACTCCGTCTTCTTCATCGAATCCTCAACCCAGTCCCCCGTCATCTAGTATCTTACATATTCCTTTATACACAAACCCTGAATCACTTCATGCTGAAGAATCCTATATACGAAATATATACATACGTTCCCATTTCCCTCATCTTCCCCTTTCTCATTTCAATAAGCGCCAAAGTTCGTCGCCAGTCTTGGGAGGACCAAATAAAAAGGCTAAGCAGCAATAAACTGATTTTACAATTTCGAGCAATTAATTAATTATTTCTACAAACCTCATTCCTTCCCATTTAGATTACCTCTGTGACGACAGCTTTTTTGGTTACCCAGGGGAAATCCTTTATGGATACCCGAGAGGTCCGGGGGGACCTCTACGGGTTATGTGGGACTCACCGGAGGGGAAAGAAGTTCCCCTCCGGCATACCCACTAAAACCCCTGGGGGTGACCTTCCTTGCCCATAAAGAGGGGGAGCCGGGTATCACCTGAGGCATTCATCCGGCCCCCCCTCGGGCGTGGCTGAGCTCAGCCCCTATCCTGGGGAGGGAGACAAAACTCCCCCCCCCAAAATTACCAAACTACGGGGAAGGTTGGGTCACCACAACCTTCCCCCACCCCCCAGTTGTTAGGAGGGGGGCCGCCCCCGGGTAGTAGTGGGGCAAGAGGTGACTGGGGGCCCCCGCCCCCAGTCACCTCTTCTTTGCCCGCTTCCTCGCAGACTTAGACGGGCCAGATGAAGGGGAGAAAGAAATATCTCCCCCCTCATCTATAAGCCCGCCTGCGAAGAAGCGATTACGCTCAGGCGAAAAGTCGGGGGAGGCCTTTTCAGGCCTTGCCCCCGACTCCCGCACATCAGTACACCGACCATAAGACTTAGGGGGGCGAATTAAGAGGACAGACCTCAGCCCCCAACTTGGGTTCTTCTCTGCGGCTTCACGAGCCGCATTCGTAACCAGGTCGGTTGCACTCTTCCAACCACCGGGAAGGACATCCAAGAAAAAATCAATCCCGGTGTCCTTCCCATTAATCATGCAGAGACCCCCTGCAACAAGGGGGTCCCGTGCCTCCACCTCTTCCCTCACCCGATCCCACACCACAAAGTGGTGCGGGCGGGGGGAACTGCCATCAAAGGAGGCTCCAACTTCCTCCCCAAAGGCTGACTCGGGAGGGAGGAAGAATCGAAGGCCCATAAAGGCGCGCCCCTCCTCCGGCTCCCCATCGACCAGCCACACAAGAGGAACATCCTCCTTCGCTGCCCGCACCCCTCCCTCCGGTAGCCTGTTAAGGCTGACCGCAGGGCAGAGGAGGGACAGCTTTGGATCCGCCATAACCTCGGAATCCGCTTCCACCAAAGAGGTGGAGGCGGTTACAGGGACCGGGGGGGAGGGACAGAACCCTTGCCCCCCCCGGATTCCACAACCTCCACAGCCTCCCTAGTCTTACTGGGCTCCTCTGAGGTGGATCCTCCCGAAGGAGGATCCACCTCCATAACCTCCATAACCTCTGCCTGGGGAGGAGATAACTCCTCCCCAGGTACAACCGAAGGAGGATCCACCTCCATTACCTCTGCCTGGGGAGGAGATAACTCCGGGGAGGGGGGTGAAGCCCCCCTCCCCTTCCTCCGTTTCCTCCTCCCTCCCCCGCGACGGGGAGGGACCACGGGGCACCCACTCCCACCGATACGGTGGCGAGCGGGTAGCCCCGCGTCGGCACACTGGGGGCAGTGTGCGGCCGGCGCCGCACACGCCCCCACATGGTGCCCCTCCGCGCCACACCGCAGGCAACAATTGCCCCGGTTGGCAACGGAGGGACACGATCGTCGAATGTGCCCCCGCCCCAGGCACTTATAGCACCTGGGGGGGGCACTTACCTCCGGGGAGGTCTGCGTCCCGACAGAACGGGACGCAGGCCTCCCTTTACCTCTAACAACTGAGGCGTAGGACCCGGTGAAAACCGGGCCTACGCCTCCCAAACTGCCCTGGGGGGCGCACCCGCCAGAGCAGGAACACCTCAGTGACGATGGCTCCCCCAACAAGCGGAGGAGCCCCTCAAAAGCCGCCAAGGCCTTCTCCAGGAGAAGGACCCTGGCACTATCAGACACGCCCGCAGGCACATTCTTAGGCAGGGGGCCTGCGTCGCACCCCCTGCCCGGTGTGTCGCACGATGACGACGTGGGGAGGGCCACTCTACCCCCCCCACGCCGGCCCCTGGGGCTCCGAGACCCCTGGGGCGGTACGTTCTTCTCTATGTTCGTCATTCTATCCATTAAAATGTTATTTTTTAACCTGGTTGTCTTCCAGGGGGGGGTTATTTGGAGCCCCCCGCTCCTAGGCCAGTTGGTATAACCCACCTCACGAGTCTGGCCTACCCGGGTTTTTTAACATGGTTTTCCTTCCATGTGTGAGCTCTTAGACCCCCAGGAGAGTTTCCTGGGGGAGCCCCTCCACCACGACAAGGTGGCTCACAACGGAGGGGCGCTCTTAGACCCCTGGGATTTCTCCCAGGGGAGCCCCTCCACCACGGCAAGGTGGCGCACAACGGAGGGGAGGCTTTTCACGCCTAACCTAACTCAGAGTTGACCTCCCCCCAGGGAGAGGGACCCTCCCTTTTTAAGGGAGGTTATCCCTCTCCCACGAGAGGTTAAAGCCGGGAGAGAGCTCTCTCCCGGCGGGGGCTAGTCGAGAGCGGGGGCTCTCGGCTGACCTGTCCCCCATTACGGGTGGTGGGGGTTGTTGGAGCCCAACTCCCCCCCCGACTATCAGTCAAGAGTAGAGGCCCTGCCAATACGGGCCGACCCGGGGGAGGGAGGAAAGTATGCCATTGGGTGATCCCCCCTCCCCCTATTAGGGCACGCGAGGCTATCCCGGTGAGGTTTTAGTGGGTATGCCGGCTAGGTTAGGTTCTTCCTGCCTAGCCGGAGACTCCCACATAACCCTTGGGGTTCCCCCGGACCCCAAGGGTATCCATAAAGGATTTCCTCATCGATACCAAAAAAAAAAAAAGGTTCCATATTATATATTGCACTATATCATATATTATATGTTATTCTATATTATTCTATACTATAAATTCTATATTATATTCTATGTTATGTATTATTCTATCTTACATTACTTATATTACTTATTGTAATTATATTACTTATATTAGAGATTAATTGTGATAATATGCTTAATCTAGTTCCTTATCTCTAATATTATTGAAACGTTATTACTTCCTGCACACAATATAAAATAAGTGTTTGAAAAGGCAAGTCGTTATTTTTCTCACTATTTGAGCACTACTAGCTATTTTTGACAATCCTCTTAATCCTATACATCAGAGGTTGTATGTGTATAGATTTATTTTAAATTATTTACAATGTCAAATAACATTGCTCGACAAATAAATCAGTTATATGAGTCATACATGTTCAATATTATTTAGTAAGACCTGAAAGAAAAAGGTGAGTACATGTATATATATGTTTCCGTCGCGCTATTAACCATTCGCTTCGTCATTACAATTATTACTTAATATATATATATATGTATAGGTTCCTGTTCATTGTTCCCATTCGACGAGGGTTTTAATTGGCATTTATTATTAATGATTAAACTAGTGAACACATCTCGTGAGTCACGTATATTGAGTTTAATTGTTTCCAAGCGCGTTATTATATTTCATTTAATTTCCGTATCGCGTCCTTCACGTACAGATTCGTATTTGCTCTGTATCGAATTCTGTGTATGTGGTGCGTGCGATCCGTTTCACTTACGCGTATTATAATTACACTAAGATTGACATTTACGACTGCGTCCGAAATATAGTGTGTTGTAAAAATAACAAGTGACGTTTCTGAAGTGAAATAATTATCCCTGTTAAGTGAAATTTTCCACGATACGAAAAATTCGTTGCTCATAGCGATCAAAATTATTTAATCTTATTTACCGTATCCCAACTATCTATCTGAATATGTATATATATTACACGGTCTAAATCTTAACACTGGATCACCAATTTTTGTTACGGTGACACATCACACGGTTCACAAGTCGTCTCACACCCTTCCGGACTTGGTTAAAATCCCACCGCTGTCACCAGTTTTTCCTGTCACGTCCTGCGCGTTTCGTCGAAAGGTCACGCGGTCCCGAGATTGCCCTTTTAGAAATGAAATGTGGATGCGGCTGATCGTCGTGGCCGAGCGGTAAGCGGAACGATCGGGCGCGTTAATGAGTTTAAGCACTCGGCGCGTGGCGGCTTACGATAAGAGGGACGGAGGAATAAATGTTTCGGACTTGACACCTTGTTATACTATTGCGTTTATTTCAGTCTAAAGTTACGAATTCTACTAATTTAATCTTTAACGGCGGTGTTGGAATCTCTATCTTGATTATTCTCGGCTTAGTGCTTGAAGAGTGCGACGGTTGCGGGAACTCGTATGCTTGAACACCGTGGTCCAGCATGTAGTAGAGTGTCCGACGTATCCGCCTCAATTGGCGTATTCTGCCAGCGCGGCGGGAACGACCCATGATCTACAGTGCGTGGCCATGTTAATTATAATCGTAGATATAATTTCGCTACCGGAGTTAATTACAATAGCTATTGACAGGTGTGGAGTGCCACGAAGAGGCACCCCGGAAGCAGGTCAGTTGCGCCTCGGGTGAAGCGCACGACGGGATTCGCAAGTCGTCCTGTGGAAGCGCCCTGCGAGGAGTGTAGAACGCCCCGTTCGAAGCGTTCTGGAGGAGATTGGAATATGGGGTGCTCCGTGCGGAAGCACTACCAGAGATAAAGGCAGGTAAGTTGCTATTGTTAGCTTATTAGAATATACTTAATTAGAGTATTTCAAATGTTGGCACAGCGCATAAAAGTAATGGTTCGTTTCACTATGTTACAGATTTTTAATACTTACTGCGATTGTCGAGGAATGGGTCTTCAACTGGAAGATCTCTGGAGATGGTTGAAGAAGAGAATACGATGAGGTGAAATAATAAAAGTAATAACAGAAGGTTTATTCGCCTTATAATTAAATTACACACTTTACTATCGAATAATACTTATAATATTTAACAATTAATAAACGTGAACTATCTCCGAAATTGAATGTCTAATTAATACTGAATGTTAGCGGACGGATGTTGAAAATCGAATGCTGAAAGTACGGCTTGAGCACCGTATATATACCCGGAGTGAGCGTTGTCCGGTTGTATATTAATTTGACATTGTCCATGCTCGGTTATAATGAAAAAGTATACTAATATAAATAAGAATATAAGAAAGATCGGTCAACAATCAGCTCGTTTCCGTGTTTTGAAATAATAAGATTTGAATAAATGAAAGTTTAACTGAAAATACAACGGCTCGTTGATTATTCACCTTTCCCTACTTAATTACTAACGCTTAATAGATTAGTAATACTAATTAGTAATAGTAATACTCAGTTAACGTGTGGAATCACCTTGTACATTATTAATGATAAGGATACAATTTTTAATTGTATTGACTAATTACTCTGGTTGAGATACACAGAGAAATGTGTGTATTATTAATAGATTAATTAATCAATACATAAGGTCATTCCACACATCGTTAACCACCACTGACTTACAATGAGTCAGATGAACCAATAGTAATACTCAGTTAACGTGTGGAATCACCTTGTACATTATTAATGATAAGGATACAATTTTTAATTGTATTGACTAATTACTCTGGTTGAGATACACAGAGAAATGTGTGTAGAATGAAGATCACGTAGGTAAGTGTCTATAGAAAGTGAATATTTGAAAAAGACTAAGCAGTAATTACTTAATAAAGCTAATATGAAAGATAATATCTAATTATAACATGTAAAACCATTCCATGTATCATCGATTCGTTACTATTAATATTGAAACGTTAAACCTAATTTATTACATTGTTGTAACTCAAAAATAGAATGAAACAATAGCCAATTATTCAATATCGCCAAAGAAGAATAGTCTCTGAATATATTAATAGATAATTAATGCATGGAGTCGCCTGAGGTGCTATGTACATATAATCATTACAATCCTTATGACTAATGAGTGAGTGATTAACCACTTATTATAGAATTAAAGCTGGTGATAATGATTAACCAACGTGAAGAGCCATCCAATGCGCAATTAATGATATTATTATGAATCTACAATATCTGAGAATGATAGACAATTAACGCATGGGACTGCTCTGTTACCTATTTACATCTGAATCAATATACTTAAGAGTGCTGGTCAATCATTTGTATAGCTCATTTATCTGTCATCTGTGTATATACATGTGTGTATATCTTTCCATTACCATGCTCACTTGAATGTGTACAACACACATATACATATATGTACACATACAGATGTATATTCCCTGATCAGCGCGCGCATAATACTCTAATAACTATAATGAATTTGAGACATTATCTAATTAATAGATATACATATATATGTGTGTGACCATATCCATTGCTACTACGCTCGTTTTAATTAATGTATTATATTCTCATTATCTTTATGTGCTTTTACGGTATCTATACTTTGTTCTCACTACTAGAAAGGCGCGTGCTCGTCTTCTATATATAGTTCGTCATTAACTAGTTGGTACTGATGAGTCAATATCGAGATTATATGTTACTATTAATACGTTCTTTATCAATTCGACAAGTAGATTGTCTCGTGACGTGCGTGCGAGCGCGTCGCGGTCAGTGGCTTGCTGTGTAGCGATGACATCACGCGTGCGTCATTGTCAAGTAGAACGGGTTGCTCGTCTGCAGGCTTCTAGTATTCAGTTACGGCGGTGCGGACTGAAAATTGGAGGCGCCGTACGTGACAGGAGCCGTATGGAGCTCGTTAACACATCTGTTACTTCATTTGGCCAACGGACCTCCAAAAAGGGGGAATCAACCCGAGGATTCTGCTGGACCCTCTGTCTCTCATCCCGCCGCTGCAATGCAACGCACCGGAAATTTTGCCGCATCTACAGAGCATCCCACCGCAGCATCATATAATCAGAATCTCACCGCTGCGTCAGTACATATAACAAATCCTGCCGCTACCTCGCAACGTACCGGAAACCCCACTACAGCATCATCACGTGCTAACGATTTCACCGCTGCATCACAACCGATCAGACATAATAATGTCTACCCCACTACTGCACTACGACAGGCCGAATGCAACAATGACGCTTCAGCCCTGTATCCCACTGCTGCACCACGACACGTTGGAAATCCCTCCGCTGCATTACGACACCCCACTCAACCCACTGTTACGTCACAGCCGACTGGATATTCCACCGCCAGTACAACTCCGGATCCCACCGCAGCACCATCATCCTATCGTCCAAATCAACAAGGAGAGACAACCTACAACGACGAATTAATCACTGTAAATACCACTTCTTATAATATTAACCCATATCGTGTGTTAACCGATCAGCTCGATGATTTAGAACAAATCCCTACGAAACCATCAGGATTTGTCCTAAAATAGGGGGGAGATGTTACGTCCCCGCCAAAAATTTTCAACTTATTAATTACGCATTTTTATATTCATACATTCTCGCTTTTATTATAATTACTTTGCTTAATACTGCATATTGTAATCCCACTGTTGCGTTTTACTTTAGATTCATGTAAGCGTAGCATATCTATTGATATTTACATAATCTAGATTTAGGAACTGTATTTTATTATATTTAATTCATGGTATTTGCGAACGCACGATTTCTCACAGTCTTAACCTAAAATCGTGTATTCTAACCTAAAAGGTTCATTAATTACCATAGGAAGAAGAAATCTCTTCCCTTATCGACGTTTTGCTAAATAGTTTGATATTATAAATTTGGTGGCAGCACCATCGCTGTCACGATCTAACCTAAAACACAGAGTATAACCCTATTACTGTCTTTTGTTCGCAAGCACCATCAATTCTACCACTTAAATTCATTAAGATACGTTAATTATGATATTCTAGTTCTATTAGTTAACCTTGTTACGATTACATTAATTATAATGTTTAATCCCGCCGCTTATTACCTTTAAGAAACACATATAACCAATATTTAGTTATCTTGTATCCGTACGTAACCTATAAGTGCGTATTCTTATTATAATATCTTACCATGTATAACCTAAAAACCGAGGATATAACCTAAAAGACCTCGAAGGATAAGAAGAAAGACTATCTATCATACTTGTTACCATTCGTGACAGGTAAGGCAGGAATCTCTACCTTACCGACATTTCATCCAAGAGTTTCCACCATCATGGCAGCACTTTCGTTGTCATAACCTAGAAACCAGTTAAAAATCTTCATTAATATACTTTTTGCGTGCAATCAAGCCAAACCAACCACTTCTTTCGTTAAAATCATGATAAATAATAATATTAGAATCCTTATAACCACATAAATAAGCTTTCTTCTTCTCCCATGCAAAATCATATATCTGTCTCACTTGTAATTGCCGATTCTGACATCATGTTCTCTCACTCAGATTCGTGCAACGAGACTTCTTTTGTCAAAATACATTAGTTAAGCAATATTAATAATTAAACCAACAGAGGCACGAGAATGAACGTCTTATTAGCATGCATCGTTCAGTACCATTCTCTTGCGCCTGTTAAAGCCTTGTACGAGAACTATTACGATGTTATTAACTTTATTATTAATTAATTGATTATTTGTAAAGCATAAGTACAGAAACGTTAATTTTATGTTGAAGGAGCTGTATTATTTTGATGGCAGCTATATTATCTGCAATCGTTTCCTTGCTAATGCTAGTTTTATTAATTTTAGCTTAATATGCCCATATATGGACATCTTTTACTTTCTCGAGCGATGAGTCATAAAGAGAGTGCAACATATTAGAACCTTTAACAAACGAACCACTTTAAAGTGTTAAGTAATAATTCCAGACGATGAGTCATAGCTCGTCGCCGCATTCTTCTTTGATCTTTGCCGACGCAAACAATTCTCGGAAGCTCCTCGCTTCGGCTTCCTTTGAGTTCAAATGCTGAAAACAATTCTTAGAATCACTTTCCTCACGGCATCTCTTTGTGAGTCATAATTCGCTACCTCTTCCCACACACCGCGAACACCCCGCGACCTACAAACTTTAGTATATAAGGCGCTCACATTCCAGAGCGCGGCGCATTCGCTCATTTCTTCGACACCAGTCCGCACGCGTTTGCCTGACAGTTCACCAATATTTCCGAAGCAGTAACCACGCATCTTGTAGGCAGTTCGCATTTACTTCTGAAGCAGTCACTACGCAGTTTTTCGTGTCAGTTCTCAATTGGTGAAGACTTCCGAGTGACCGTAGGTCTCCGAGTGGTCTAAGCCTCCTTTCTGATTTTAAACTAGATTCAGTGCGCATAAGTATCGCGTACCTTGACGACTCATTAATTAAGTGAGTATCTGTGTTAATTATTTCTGTATTGTTAGAGTCAGGCATTTTATTGAATCTTTTCGAGTTTTATGTAATTGGAGATAGCTGTTTATGTGTTAACGATACTATTCGTGTATGAACAAGTCTGTTCCTGTTTTCAATAATTATATTACTAGTTCAGTAGTCTGTATTACTATTTCGTGTGTTAATTATATATCTCATATTCGACTTATATTATATTATACTAAACCTGAATTTCAATTATTTATTTGTTTCTTGTTATTCCTGTGCTTTAACTAACTCTGTCGCTGTTCCTTTACACACCTTCTTTTTCGTGTAAACGAACCCTCTTTAGATATAAGTAGAATTATCCATTGCACATCTTTCCCTTTCGTGCAAGCGGATCCTTTAGTATATAAGCAGAATTATCCCTTGCACATCTTTCCCTTTCGTGCAAGCGGATCCTTTAGTTAATAAGCAGAATTATCCCTTGCACATCTTTCCCTTTCGTGCAAGCGGATCCTTTAGTAAATAAGCAGAATTGTCTCTTGCATATCTTTTATATCCCATGCAAGTGGACCCTCTAATAACTGATTATCCTCCTTCTCATTCATATTCTTGGATTTTGTATTGATTATTGCAATCCTGTTGTTTTGGTATGCTACGTGCATTATACTATAGTAGACGAATTGAGTAAGCGAGCTCATTGGCTCTTGCGTCGAGCTGAGTGACTACGGTCCTCGTCGAACGTATGTTGTATGAGACTCTCTACAATAGGATAGCAGTGAGTCGAGTCATTCTAATTTAGTTTCAAGTACAGCTTCTAAAGGAAGCCTAGTGAAAAGACACTCTTTTGCCAGATACTTCCTTGTCCTTTGACCACCTTACGTTAAAACCACTAATTAATATTCATTTTTATTCATAGGTGAAAGGAACGAATCAAAGTTTTGATTGCGTTTTAATTCAGATTTGTAATAAAATTGTCAAAGTAAGTATACTCCATTGATAACTCGGTCGGTAACTCTCTGTTTTATCCAAGCCTAAATATATTAACCTCAAATCATTACTCAGATGGTAAACCCTAGAGTAAGGGGACATCCGGCTTACCGACGGGTCATACCGATAGCCGATGGGCGTGTAACTCGCCGCAGACGCGCACGTGTAGGTCGTGTCCGTCATACAATAAGAATTCTCACTCCAAGAGAAATTAACGTGCAATTTGAAGAACCACCAGTACTAATCCCGGAAAACCAAGTAGAAATCCAGCCGACATCTATTTCCTTTTCATCTACGACCCCTCCCCCTTTGTTAACACCAGGCCTTTTCCACGGATCTGGATCTCCCACTCACGATATCATTGAGTTCCCTTTAAGTCAGACAAATGAATTAGAAGAAGAAGAAACTCCATCTTACGTACCGACGGATCCAATCGGAATTCCGCCATCTTACTCTCCCATTTCGTCACCAGAGCAACCAACCAACGACGATTGGCTTTCCGATCTTCTGAACACGATCTCACAAGAAGACACCATTCCCTACTTTGATGAGAATTTATTTGAAACAGTAAATAACGAAGAGCTGTCAGTTTCTGGAGAGATAAGCCCAACTTTAAGCGCTTTTATTGAAGCTTATTTGCAAGAATTCGAAAGCAGACCCTTCGACGATATCGAACCATTTGAAGAAGACGCCACGTTGGATGATATTCTTAACTCAGGAGAATAACTCATCTATTTATCATAACTTCTTGTAATAAAACCAGATAGTAATTTCTTTGATAAATCGGACCCTTTATTAACAATTCCAATAGAACCTCGAACGACAAAGGATCTGCTCTCGGCGCACCCAGGATATAGCCGGCCCAGCAGGTTGTCCTAAAACAAAATAGAGAGCACCTTCAGAAAAACCACCGAGGTAGGTTTCATGAGGGATAAGCTGCGGCGTAATAAAGCGTTGCGCAACTAATACGTCGAAACAACAACCACGACGTAACAGTCACCACACGACCTTGCCTTCACTGGCTGGGTCACTACTTGACCTTGCCTTAACTGGTTGGGTCACCACACGACTTTGCCTTAACTGGTTGGGTCACCACACGACCTTTTTTTTTTTTTTTTTTTTTTTGTATCGATGAGGAAATCCTTTATGGATACCCTTGGGGTCCGGGGGAACCCCAAGGGTTATGTGGGAGTCTCCGGCTAGGTAGAAAAGAACCTAACCTAGCCGGCATACCCACTAAAACCTCACCGGGATAGCCTCACGTGCCCTAATAGGGGGAGGGGGGGGATCACCCACTGGCATACTTCCCCCCCTCCCCCGGGCCGGCCCGTATTGGCAGGGCCTCTAACTCTTGATTAATAATCGGGGGGGGAGTTGGGCTCCAACAACCCCCACCACCCGTAATGGGGGACAGGTCAGCCGAGAGCCCCCGCTCTCGGCTAGCCCCCGCCGGGAGAGAGCTCTCTCCCAGCTTTAACCTCTCGAGGGAGAGGGATTGCCTCCCTTAAAAGGGGAGGGTCCCTCTCCCTGGGGGGAGGTCAACTCTGGGTTAGGTTAGTCGTGAAAAACCTAACCCAACCAACCCTCGAGGACCTCGACCCCCATAAGACCTCCTGTTAGGGAGGGTGGACGCGGGGAACACCCAGGGGTGCATTCACCCCTGATGGCGGAGCCCCGCGTCCTCTCCACGCGATCCTCCGATGGAGGAAAGACCGGGGGAGCATCTCCTTAAAAGGGAGACCTCCCCCGGTAAGAAATAGACTCCTGTGAGGGAGTGTAACACCGCCGGGCCCCCTATTTTTACTTGGACCAGGAATTACCTGGCCCTCGGGGACCCGGCGGAACCTCTCATGGGAGAGGGATTGCCTCCCCTAAAAAGGAAGGGTCCCTCTCCCTGGGGGGAGGTCAACTCCGAGTTGGGTTAGGCGTGAGCCTGACCCAGCCAACTGTCGAGGACCTCGACCCCCATAAAACCTCCGGTTAGGGAGGACGGACGCGGGGGGCACCCAGGCGTGCATTCACCCCTGATGGCGGAGCCCCGCGTCCTCTCCACGCAATCCTCCGAGGAGGAAAGACCGAGGGAGCATCTCCTTAAGGGAGACCTCCCCCGGTAAAAATAGACTCCTGTTAGGGAGTATGCCACCGGGCCCCCTATTTTTACTTGGACCAGGAATTGCCTGGCCCTCGGGGACCCGGTGGTCCTCACGAGCCTCTTAAATGGGCGAAGCGACGGCGGGGAATACGACGCACCCTCCTCCTAATTTGAGGAGGAGGGGCCCCACCGTCGCTAACGTCGCTCCCTGCTGGGGGAGGAGGGAGCACCTCCACCTCCCCCCGTCTAATGCGCTCCGCCTCCTCCTTCTGCGTCATAACTGCGACACAGAAGTCGAAGACGGAGCGCCATTTGGCCTCCCCTTCCAGCATTTTCCCAACTACTGCCGGAAGGGAGAGGTCCTCGCCGATCACTGCGGTGAGGGCTCTGCGCTCTTCGACCCAAGCCACACACTCAGCAAGAGTGTGCTCAGCAGAGTCCTCACCGGCCGCACAGTGATGGCACCTCATCGTGCGTTCCCGTCCAATCCTGCTCAGATATCTGCCGAAACAGCCATGGTCGGTCAGTATCTGAGTCAGGTGGAAACCCAGGCCGCGTCCGCGCCTGTCTACCCACTCGGGCAGACAGGGCCGGATGGCGTGGATGGTCCACTGGCCCGCCGTGAGGCCCCCCAGGGCAACTTGCCGCTGGCGTACCGCCTCACGGCGGGCTTCCTGTCTGATCTTGGCCACGACCCCAGGTTTGAGGCGGGCTCTCCCGGTCCCTGCGACGGTCCTCGTACGCTCGTATACCGAGGCGTACGAGGCCGCCAAAAACTCGACCGGGATTATGCCCGCCAGGGCCGTGGCTGCTGCGAACGAAGTGGTGCAGTAGGACCGAGATACGCGAATGGCCAGTCGACGCTGCGGGCGGTGTGCCAACATCTTGCAACGTCGACTCTTGGTCACCACACGACCTTGCCTTCACTGGCTGGGACACTACTTGACCTTGCCTTAACTGGTTGGGTCACCACACGATCTTGCCTTCACTGGTTGGGTCACCACACGACCTTGCCTTCACTGGTTGGGTCACCACACGACCTTGCTTTCACTGGCTGGGTTACCACACGTTCAAGCACCCCGAATTGTGAGAGGCGAGGGGACTCACGTTAATCAAGCACCCCGAAGGGAACAGAAAACTGCTACGTCCACGTCGTTGTTCCTGGGTTACGCTAAAAGCAGTTTCTTGAGAAGTAATTAATGAGTAATAAAAAATAATGAGAAGTTTGTTTTAAGACTAATTTCGAGTATTAACAATGAAAACGTAGTATTTTTATTGTTAATTTATTGCAGAATCGTAAGCATGGGTTCTCAGTAAGAGAAATCGAAGAAATTGAATTTCGTCGATTACCGCGCCATCTATCATGAATCGAGAAAAATGTTTCAGACAAATTGTATGTATTTTTAGCCAAAGATTCTGAATATGCAATAAAAAATAGGGTTCCCATTTAAGATTTCAAACTTGCCCCCCCTCACCGCCCAGGGGGAGGGGTGGGGGAGCTGATTTTAATGTCATTGTACGTCCCCCTCGAAATGACGAAATTTTGATTCTAAACATTTTTTTGTAGTGTGCTTATTTTTCGAGTTATTTGGCTGCCTAAGTTAAAATGGGTCACCCTGTATATACTTAATTAATTATTTATCGATGCGTCGTAATAACAGGAGAACGGTTGTTCATATAAAAAAAAAATTATTATTATTACTATTTATGTAGGATTTCCTATTCTTTTAAATGATTATACTTGCTTGTGCAAATTATTAATTATTTATCCTCGTGTTATTACGTCATCATGATTGCATCATCGCTAAGAAATGAAACGGGTAACATTCTATACGTGAATTCGTTTAATAACGCTTTAACTTAAAGTTGCTAAAACAAGAGAACGGCTGCTCATAAAAATAAACGTAATTAGGATTTTTTATTCTACATTTTTCGTTCTTTTCCTTGATTTAATTTGATTTAATAAATTGTTAATTAATTATTCTCTCGTTTTAACGTTACAAAATATATATAAGTGCGAGTGAGAGGGTATTACTGGGCCTTAATATATGGCATATATTAACTGAGTGTTAGAGTGAGATAGCTGTATGGTCCTTATGGGTATTATACATGATAGAAAGAGAAAGTCATATTCAAAATCTCTTTTTGGGCATATTTCGTGAACCAAAAGGTGCACAGGTGTGGGGGTGGGACAGGTACATTCAGCTGACCTTGAAGGTCATCCTTCAGGGTAGCTCAAGGTCAAACTTTGATCTTTAATAACTTGGAAACTAGAAGGAATTTTGAATTTCTAAAAACGGTTTCGGATTCTGTGAGACAAGGTCTTTCGATTTATATGTTGTCTAGTTTTGAGATATTTAAATTTTCATTTATAAGTTATGCAAGAGTTTTTGGTAGATTCATATAGTGAGTGATAAAGTAGGATTTCTTATGCATTATTGGTAAAAAGGGAATCTTCCTTACCGACTTATGGTAACTTATCCTTGGTAGGGAACTGTTTTATCGACAATTGATAATATGAAAATTGGGGTTTTCGACGGTCGGTTCTATAGGGGTATGACTTTGTGCTGGTGAGATTATATCTTTTTAGTTATTTGGATTTTACGACTTTGTCTTTCCATTTGTGTGTTTTAAATACTATGTGTGTTGATAACGATAAAAATAATGGGATTATATAATGTGTAACGATTATAAAATATAGCAAGTTTGCTTCTAACAAGATTGATATATATATATATAGAATTCAAGCGATTATAGCGGTAGACTAATATAGTAAGCTAGTAGTATAATATAAAGTGATTGGAGTAATAATATTGATTATCGAATATGAGTAACTCAATAGTATGTCGTAATTATCATGAATATAGTTCGTAAGCGGTGGGATATAAGTTATATAACTATAATTTTAACTAAAATATAAACGGCGAGATTATATATGATTGCAATGACTAATAAGTTTTGAAATTTTTGGGCGGGGACGTAACAATGGCTTTGGGGGCTCCGTATACGCAGATAAAATTGTTTGTCAGTGCGTCGGCCATGTCAATAGCTCCGGCGTTTTTCAAAGAGATCGTTAACGAATATTTGGTTAGTAAGTCTTGTATCGTCAGTATTTATGAATTACCAGAATGTGACGTGGGTAAAGGCCCCATTATGTCCATGGAAATTTTATCGAACGCGGCGTCGGGGGTGTCGGTTAATATCATTGGTTGTTTTGTTTTCCGCCTAACTAATTTTTTTATCTGACAATTTCGGCACCGCCGGATGAAAGCTTCCACATCTGCTTTCATTCGTGGCCAGTAATATTTGTCCTTTATGCGCTTGAGTGTTTTGATTATACCCTTATGGCCTCCTATAGTCGATGAGTGATTTTCTGTTATGATGGCTTCGCGAGTGTTTATGTCGGGGATTCGTATGGTGTTCGTGCATACGGTGACACTGACTCCAGTGTCGCGTAGTATATTTTCTATTAGGTTTCGAATATTCTCCCAGGGTATGTTGTCGACACACCCTTTACAAATGGAGAAGCTTCTGAGTCCGAGTTCTTTTACAACGTCCAATAACGAGTACACGGCGTCTCGGATAATTTCGCTTTCGGTCAGTTCGGATATTTTATTCTTTACAATTAGCGCGATTATGTGGGTGTTTTTCTTGTACGGGATTACGCGGGCTCGTGCTATAGTAGCGTCTTTGATATTCGGGAGGGAGTCGGCTTCCTTCAACGTACTTGCGCCTTTGTCGCATGGTATTCCCGATTGTGGTGAATATTACTATGTTATCTCTACGTGAAAGAATGTTTTCCGGTGTGTGTTGGAATTGAATTCTGCAGCTCGGTTGGAAGTCATATGGCGCGTCAAGTGCGTCGAACAGAGCTTCGTCCTCGCTTGTTTCGCTGTTGGAATCGCTGGCATAGTCGGTCTCAGTATCGGAATATAGCATTTCTTTATCGAGTGCACGCGGTGTTTTTGTCGAAGTTTCGGCGCTTATCTTATCTCGGGCGGATGCACGTGGTGTTTTCGTCGAGGTTTCGGAGCTTATCTTATCTTGAGCGGATACAGAGTCTTTATCGAGTGCACGTGGTGTTTTCGTCGAAGTTTCGGCGCTTATCTTATCTCGGGCGAATGCACGTGGTGTTTTCGTCGAGGTTTCGGAGCTTATTTTATCTTGAGCGGATACAGAGTCTTATCGAGTGCGTGTGGTATTTTCGTCGAAGTTTCGGCGTCTTTCTCAAGTGCACGTGGTGTTTTTGACGAGATTTCGGAGCTTATCTTATCTTGAGCGGATACAGAATCTTTATCAAGTGCACGTGTAGGGTTCGTGTGGATATCGGAGTTTACTTTATCTGGGGCGGATGTCGGCGCCGCACTGGCGGCCGCCCGCTGAGGGGGTCTGGCGTCGAATAACGTCTCGTCGTCCGAGTCGTAAATGTCAAGAGGGAATATCTGTTTATGCGTTGCGTTGTCGGGTTTCGTATTTTCGATTGTCGAACTCGTTCGTGCAGGATTTCGGGATAACGCGTCCGCGTTACAGTTCATCTTTCCTGCTTTATATTCTACTCTGTATTCGTATTCGGCAAGTTTTAACCGCCATCTGATTAATCGAGATGTGGGGTCTTTTACCGAGTGCAGCCATTTTAGTGGCATATGGTCCGTGACTAATGTGAATTTGTTTCCATACAAGTAAGGTCTAAAATGGTTTACGCAGTAAACGATGCTTAAAAGTTCTCGTTCTATTACCGAATAGTTCTGCTCTGCCTTGTTAAGGAGGCGCGATGCGTATGCTATTGGCCTATCTTTTCCTATCTCTCCTTGGCTTAATATTCCGCCTATCGCGTAGCCTGACGCGTCGGTCGTCAGTACGAACGGTTTTGTAAAGTCCGGATGTTGTAAGAGCGGCTCCGTGCATAATTGGTCTCTTAAGTTAATGAATGCGGTCTCCTGGGGCTCCTGCCATGTGAAAGGTTCGTCTTTCTTTAAAAGAGCCGTGAGTGGTTTAGAGGTTTTCGAGAAATTCTGGAGGAAACGTCTATAGTATCCTGCTAGGCCAAGAAATTGCTTTATGTTCTTGGCGTGCTTGGGTCGTGGGAAATTTTTTACAGCTTCAATTTTCTTAGGATCTGGTTTTACTCCGTCCTCGCTAATAATGTGCCCAAGATATGTTACTTCTTTCCTCAAGAATTCGCATTTATCTGGCTGGAGACGCAGGTTCGCGCTACGGAGTCGTTCCGCTAGCTGGTTGAATTTCCGTTCGTGTTCCACGAGGCTACTGGCGTAAATTACGATATCGTCTAAATAAACGAACAAACAGATGCCCTGAAGTCCGCTTAATATTCTGTCCATGAGACGTTGGAATGTGGCCGGTGCATTTTTCAAACCGAATGGCATGCGCTTAAATTCGTAATGGCCAAAGGGAGTGGAAAAAGCCGTCTTCTGGGCGTCCTGTTTGCTCATCGGGATCTGGTGGAAACCAGAGGCTAGGTCGAACACGCTAAAATATTTTGCGCTACCTAGCTGATCGAGTATGTCGGTTATGTTCGGTAACGGATACGCGTCTCCGAGAGTCTTTTCGTTTAATGCTCGAAAATCTATTACTAGCCTCCAACGCTTATTACCCTTGGAATCGCTCTTTTTGGGCACGATCCACAGCGGCGAGTTATACGGGGAGGTAGATTCTTTTATCACGTCGTTCTTGAGCATATCGCCGACTTGTTTATTAATTTCACTTTTATGTATCTGCGGGTAGCGATACTGTTTTGTGTTGATGGGTTGATCGTCGGTGGTTATAATTTTGTGTTCGATAACATTGGTGTGGCTAAGCTCCTCCGTCGGGAGCTGGAATAAGTCGCAATTTTTGTTTATGATTTTCTGTACGTGTTCGCGCTCCACGCTATTTAAATGGTCGAGTCGCAAGAGATTTTGGACTTGGCGTGCCCGTTCCGGTTTGGTGTGCGTTTCGATTGTATTAATGACGGAGCTCCGTTCGCTAGCGACGGGTCCGTGGGAGGAAATCTGATCGATTTCTTGAAGTTCGATACAGGGGACGATAAGTTCGCGATCGACCTCGCTTGTGTTGATCACCTGTATATACGCTTTCCCGTTGCGGTTTGTCACGAGGGCGTCACCTAGGTAGACGTCCTTGCAGACGCTAAGTCGCGGGACATAACCGGTTTTAACATTAGAATTTTTCACTTTGAGATAGAAGGTACCCTGTGATCTCGCGGGTATTACTATCGTTTCGCGAGAGGAGAAGGGGATTTTATTTCCTTGCCATCTGACGTATTGTTCCGAGAGATTGATGTTTGTGGCATCGCGCAGGAAGTCGGATCCTAAGATGCCTTCCTGGGCGATGGGGAAGTTATTTGGAACAACGTGGAGTATAACGGGGTGGCCCTTAAAATTGATCTCGGCCGATCCGAGCGTTTCTACTTGACCACTTGTAATGCCGCTAAGATACAGCGGATTGTCTTTGACGATTGGAGTCTCAGGATGTAGGCTCCTTTTCTTTATTACGTTGGGCGCGGCACCCGTGTCTATCATGAAATTCGTTTCTTGTAGGAGCCCGTTGGCTGCTATGGTTACCGTAGGGGCGTGAGAGAATTCTTCGGGATTTAGGACCGCGATTCGGGCTCTTGTTTCTCCTCTATTGTTATGGGGTTCATTGGACGCGAGGCTTTCTGTTCGTCCGACCGGGCTGCGTCCGGGCGCCCTGGTGGACGGCGGTCGTTTCCCGACTCCGTTTTTCGAGCGTTGTTGTACTGCCTTTTACGGCATTCTTCGAGTTCGTGTCCGGCATTCTTGCAATAGCGGCAGATTTTTTCAATTGGGCGTCTCTCTCGCGGGCTCTCGTTCTTGTAAGGAGTCTCGCGAGTTTCCGTTCCTATATAAATCGCGCGGGGTTTCGTTCCGGTAAGAATTACGCGAGTAGCTACGCGTGTCGTTGTGTGAGGTGTGCGGTCGTGGGGATGCGGTTCCTCCACGTGGCGGGCTTGGCGTTTGGTACCGTGACGTATTGGATTTCTCGGGAGTCGAGTGCGCGAGTGGTTGCCCGATGGGGTTCATATTATAATATCTTGGCTCATGACCGCGGCGATAACGCGGCTCGGCTCTTTGTTTGTCTAGTTCTTGCCGCTTGGCAATTGCCTTGGCGGCAGCGAAGGCGTCTGTGTGACGCTGACGCGTTTCCGGTCCTATTTGTAACCGATACTCGAGGAGGAGCCCCTCGTAGAAGGAGCGCGCTGTTAGGCTATCGATTTCGGCGATGAAGTGGTTATCTAATCTCCTTTTCTCTCGGCGCTCGATGTCGAGAATGTTGGTACGTATGTCTTTCACTCTACTGATATAATCCAACACATGCTCGTGCGGTCTCAAATAGATCGTACTCAACTCTCCGCGGTATTGATCGATGGTTTTCGAGGAACCGAATGCTCCGGTGAGCAGGTCTATTAGCTCGGTTACTGTGTTGCATGGCTCGTCTTCTACAGCGTAATAAGCTCTTCCGCGCAGTTTGTTTATTAACAGTCGGGTAAGATTACGCTCGGCTGTTGCCGGTATGATCTCACGGGCGCGGCGACAGGCGCGAGTGAATTGCGTGAGAGGAATGTTATATCCGTCAAACCACGGTACAGAATCGGTGGCGTCGCGAAATGATACTTTAGGTGAGATATCGTTAGGGGCATGTTGGAGGGAGAGAACAAATGGAGAGCGGTAGCCTCCTTCTGCGATAAAGTTATATCGCAAAAGGAGGCAGCAGAGAAGATAAGGAGGGGGGAAGTTCGTCCTCCCCCCTCCTCGAGTAATGGCGAGGATGACAATGACGGCGGCGGGGGTCCTTCCACCCCAGTTGTACGGGTGTTTAGGAACAACCCCCGCCGCCGTCTAGCCCACTTGCGGGCTTATTTTAACGGGGACCCCTGAGGCCCGGCAGCGGTTACGCTGCTGCAACCTCAGGAGGCCCCAAAGGGGAGAGGAACTTGTCTCTCTCCCCCATATCTCGCAGAGTAAATGCTGGGGGGGCACTTTCCCTCCAGCGGGGAGGCCGGCTGGGAGTGGGGACTCCCACCGGCCTCAGTCCCCCCCAACATTACACGGGGAGGACGGGGAAGGTCGAGGTGACCCAGCCTTCCCCCAGAAAACTAGTTCCTGGGGCGGGTGTTTTTCAGGGATGTCTTTAATTAGACTACCCCTGCCCCGCCCCAGGTAGAGACCGACAACGGTCGCACCCTGGGGGGAGTGGGATGAAATGCCTCTGGCGATGCCCCACTCCCCCCTCTATGGGTAAGGAATGGTCACCGGCGGGAGTTTTAGTGGGTATACCTGGGACTTCTTCCCAGGGAGTCCCACATAACCCGCGGGCCCCTATCCCCAGGGGCCTGGGGGTATCCATAAAGGATTTCTCCCGCCTTACAAAAAAAAAAAAAGATATCAGGGTTAGAGTTACCGTTCGCGGTGGGGGTTCTCAATTCATAGGAAGCGTGTATTTGTTGATAAGGCCCAGGGATCGGGTGACTGGGCTCGAGACCGGTGATAACGGAATTATCCACCCATTTCCTTTCGATATCTTTTTCTCACGCGGATAGCTCGGCTTCGCGCGCTTCTAAATTACGCGTCAAATTCTCTCGTTCGCGCTTGAGCCTCTGTCTTTCTGTGTCCATGTCATCCATACGTAATCGTAATTCTTTTTCTTGAGCCCTCATCCGTGCTTCTTTATCGTGCAACGCTCGCTCGATCGCGACGACTTCGTCTTCGCGGGTGGCGAGTTGCGCGTGTACGCGACTCGCGGCTTCCTCGAGGCCCTGATTCGATGCTGCTGCACCGGTTTTGGTAATCTTACTGCGTGTTTCTTTATCCATCGCGGTAGTTTCGATATCCCACCGTTGTCACCAATTTTGTTACGATCCGCGCCTGGTTGCGGGCTCCGTGCTATGGGGAGTGCTCGAACCGTTAGGCGGGAGATACACTGGGATACGACTCTGCCTAAGCTTATAAAGCGGGTTTGAGAAACGCAGCAAAATTTAGAGATCTCTGACAAATTTAATGCCGAGGAGGGTATATGGACAGAAAGATAGTGCTTCCCTCAAGGTGGTCGTAGGGACGGTCTCCGGACCTAACTAAATATCTAAGGAAATCTGGAAGTACGAGGGGGCACTGGAGACACTGGGCGACGCGGCGATGCGTGGATAAGTTGGCTTCACACGTCGTGCACTGTCGATTTTGCGTAATATAGTTTATAAAGATCTCATGCATTAAGTAGCGCTTGTAGTTTTTGCGCACGTTGGGTTCAAGTTTACAAAAACATGGGAGGCACAGGGGCCTAGCGTGGGCAATCGGGAGCGCGTAAAATCTACTGGTTGTACAAAGAGGAAGTTCACTCCATTCGAGGATTTCGCTGGGTATAAGGTCGGGAAGATGTGAAGTACGTGTGCGGGACAGGGGATTCATAACTATTCATAGCATTAGTGTCTTTCGCCAATGGTGGATTCGAAGGTCATCGTTGTTACGCACCACGCGGCGATTTCGAGGTTAGCATCGGTTTGAACCACGCGATAATTCTAAGCTCGTGTACCGCTATTCTGGGATATCGCGAGAATAGTGGGATTCTGGGCGAGATACGGCTGATCTCCCGTCTCAGCAAGGTAGGTCGCGAATCCGGAAAGGATCGAGGGACAATCGCGGCACTGCTCAATTGGAATCACCGTGCAAATTTCCGTACTACACTCGGTGCACAACCTTGGCGTCCGAATTACCGATATGAATGTAATGACGAGTAACGATATCAAAGAATTCGTGTCTACGAGGGTATGCACTGCGAACACACTCTGAGCAAATGTTGAGAAACAACCCGGTGCCTTTATAATGATAGGAGTGCACGCACGCGGCGGTGCGCAACCAGTCGCTATACGGCAGTTCCACAGTATTATTCCGCTGCGTCGTATAGGAAGGAGGGCACATTGTTTGGCATTTGGGTGGATGATGAAATCGTCTCGGAAATGGTGTAATTATTTCTTATCTTTCGGTGCTCGCTTCGTGATTGCTCGGGAAGGTTCTGGCAACTGCAGCAGGCTGGTTGTCCTCTGGCTTCGTTGTGCGTTGTTGGATTCCGCTGATTAGGTTGCGAAATGAGTTCAGTAAAATAGAATTACGCACTAAATTTACTTGATCTTGGGATGTTGGAATAAAACAAAGCACTGATTTTAATCTAACTTAAATGCAATTATATTTACCAATACTTGTCTGTTACAATTACGACGTTACAAAATTAAACTTAACTAGATTTGGAAATAGAAAATGATATAGAAAGGCACGTGGTTCTGTTCCTAAGAGCAGAGACACGTCCGAACTAGAAGGCGTCTGGAGATTGAGAGAGCGACGGATCTGGCACTCCAGCGTCCGTAGCTTGGCTTCCCCACTCCGTGGCAGCCCCACTCTTGGGCGCCCCACTCCTTGGGCTTCTGGGCTCGCTTGCATGGTGAGGCTGGTTTACATGAGCAGGGGCGGCGCAGCTCCTGATTGGCGCTCCTGTGGCGCATGCGCTTTACAAAATGGTCTTACGTGCTAGAGTAATGCTTTACAAGATGGTCTTACGTGCTAGAGTAACGCTTAAAGAGATTAATACCGTTAATAGAGGGTGAGTTTAATACAAACAAAAAGAAATAGCAATGAAGAGAAAAATGTAATATCGATTGCGGGGATGTTACAAGGGTTTCTCAACGTAGAGTAAAGGACGTGAGAAACTAAAGAGGTTTGAAAAAGCAGAGTCTCTCAACACAGAAAATAGAAATGTATGAGAAACTAAAGAAATTGTTAGAGTTTTCCAACGCGAAGATGAGTGAAAACGAAAGTAATCAGAAGCAGAGTCTCTCAATACGGAAAGTAGAATGTATGAGAAACTGAAGGAATTAGTTAAAGTCGAAAATGGAAATAGTATAGGAAATCAGTGATTAATTATGGTAAAGTAAAGTTATTCAAAAAAAAAAGAAAAGATCGTGGAATGGTTTAAGATAGGAATCGACAACCGTTAAAACCAAACGCAGGTGTTAAATGTCTGCGGATACTAAACGTGTTGTCAGATTGAGGAGATGGATCGATGAGGTCGAAGTATTATAAGTATGAAATATAATAAAGTGTCGCAATATAACTTGTATTAAATATTATAAGTATAGATGCAAGATTATAAAATAAATATAATTATAGTACGCAGCGCAAACAGTAGGTGGATGATAATTCACAGATATGAAGAAATGAAATTAAAATTGAAATAAAAGGACTTGAAACGTTGGCAAAACTCCTAGGCAAAGAGTGATGCTACTCTTTCCTTGATAATACTCACTTGTTCAGAAACTAAGTCGCACCTTCCGCTTCGCTCGTACGAGACTAAGTCGTTATTACATTAAAGTTGCTATGATATCAACGGTTGAATAAGTGTAGAACAGCTTAAAGGTTGGAGACGAGCTGCGTGGTGACTGCTCGACTGTTCCGGACGAAATGCGCCGCGTTCAGGAATGTGAGCGCCTTATATACTAGAGTTTGTAGGCAGAGGGGTACTTGCGGTGTGTGGGAGGAGGTAGTGAATCAGTGATTCACAAAGAGATGCCGCGGCGAGAGAATCGTATTACAAAGGATTTGCCGCGTTGAAGATTGTTATGACTACGATTTACAAAGAGATACCGCATCTTCGATGCTTCATCGAGTGAGTCATCGGTGACATCATTTCCTGTGTGTAATATGATATTTTTTCTTCGTATTTTATGCAATAATTTGGAAACGGTAAGAGATTCTAATTTATAATATTAGGATTTCTTGATCGATAAATTACGATCTTTCTTTTGAATATAGTTTCATTACGGAATTCCCATTTTTTGGTTTCCGCTTCTTATGACATCATCGACGATTCACATTGCCATATATGGGCATGTCGGTAGAATAAATGTTCTTATAGCCTATGCTTAATAAGATGCTTAATATTTAACGTATGAAATCGTTTATAACGCTTTAGCTTCTAAATGCAATAACAATTGAACGGCTTCTTATTTAAAAAAACTTCATTAGAATTAATTATTCAGTAAATTTTTCTCTTTCATTTGATTATAAGCATTAGTTGAAATTATTGTTTATCTGTTCTAATTGTTTTTGCATGATGTCATCATCTGAAGATTTTCTGACAAGAGCAAGAGAATAAAAGATTTGAATTATTTTTCAATGAGACTTCGTTAATTTAGATTATTGAAATTATTCTCGTGCTTCTGCTTGTTAATATAATATAACAATATAAGTGAAACGTTCAAAGCATAAACATTACTGTAGTGGAATATATATATACTTAATTAATTATTTATTGATGCGTCGTAATAACAGGAGAACGGTTGTTCCTACAAGAAATTATTATTAAGATTATTTACGTGGGACTTTCTCCTCTTTTGAATAATTATACTTGCTTGCGAAAATTATTATTTATTTATCCTCGTGTTATTACATCATGATTGCGTCATCGCTAAGAAATAAAACGGGTAATATTCTATACGCGAATTCGTTTAGTAACGCTTTAACTTAAAGTTGCTAAAACAAGAGAACGGCTGCTCATAAAAATAAACGTAATTAGGATTTTTTATTCTACATTTTTCGTTCTTTTCATTGATTTAATTTGATTTAATAAATTGTTAATTAATTATTCTCTTGTTTTAACATTACAAAATCTATATGAGTGCGAGTGAGAGGGTATTACTGGGCCTTAATATATGGCATATATTAACTGTGTGTTAGAGTGAGATAGCTATATGGTCCTTATGGGTATTATACGTGATAGAAAGAGAAAGTCATATTCAAAATCTTTTTTGGGCATATTTCGTGAACCAAAAGGTGCACAGGTGTGGGGGTGGGACAGGTACACTCAGCTGACCTTGAAGGTCATCCTTCAGGGTAGCTCAAGATCCCCTCCGTTGTGCGCCACCTTGCCGTGGTGGAGGGGCTCCCCTGGGAGAGATCCCAGGGGTCTAAGAGCGCACACATGGAAGGAAAACCATGTTAAAAAACCCGGGCAGGTCGGGCTCGTGAGGAGGGTTATCCCAGCCGGCCTAGGAGTGGAGTCTCTGACATAACCTCCCGTGGAAGACAACCACGTTAAAAAATTACATTTTTATGGAAGAATGACGCACTACAGATTTGACGTACCACCCCAGGGTTCTCAGGTGCCCAGGGGTCGGCGTAAGGGGGGTATGGTCCCGGCCCCCCCTACGTCGTCATCGAGCGACGGGCGGTGTGGGGCGTGCGCCGCAGGCGCCTCACACCAAAGGGCGACTGCGAGGGATGGTGAGGCCCTCCGGACTTTGGTCCGGGGTGCGTTGATGGGGCTCCTCCGCTTCTTGGAGGAGGGGGAGCCCGGGACGAGGTGCGGGTGCTCGGGGAGTTTTGTCCCCCCGAGGGCCTCTGGAGGTGTAGGACCCCGGACTTGTTCCGGGTCCTACGCCTGGATGGTAAGAGGAGGAGGGGGGAGGTCTGCGTCCTATAGGACGATGGGGACGCAGACTCCCCGGAGGTTAGTGCCCCCCCCCCAGGTGCTTCAAGTGCCTGGGGCGGGGGCACATTAGGAGGTGGTGTCCCTCCACCGCCGACCGAGGCAATTGCTGCCTCAGGTGCGGGGTGGAGGGACACCACGTTGGGGCATGTGCGGCTCCGGCCGCACATTACCCCAAGTGTGAGGAGGCTGGGCTTCCCGCCTCCCACCGCATTGGTGGGGGCGGGAGCCCAGTGGTCCTTCCCCGGAGTGGGGGAGGGAAGAGAAGGAGGAGGATGGCCAGGAGGGGGGCCGTAATTCCCCTAGGGGAGTCTGGGGGGGTACTCCCAAGTTCTGGGACCCTCCCCAGGTCGGTTTCCTCTCCTTGGGAGCCCATGGAGGTTGCCGCCGAGGTAAGCGGTTCATCCGCCGAGACGGTGGTGGTCTCCATGAGGCCGGCTGTTGCGGGGCCCCCTTCCGGGGTCCCGATGGAGGGTGTGATGGCTGGGGGGGGAATTCCCCTCTCCCCCCAGTTGAGGAGGTGCCGGGGGGGATGGATTTGGAGGAGGCTATCAGTCCGTCCTCTTCTATCCCCATACCGGCACCCATTGTTGGGGGGGTTTTAAGTTTGACGCCGCTCCAGACGTAGTGTATGAGCGGTGGCTTTGGTGGATTGGCCTTAATACCCCCCCAACGGAAGAGTCTGGGGCGAAGGCAGTGGTCGACAGTAAGTTGACCACCCTCCGCCCCACCGACAGCTTTTCAAGGCTGACGAAAAAGGAGGTGGGGGTGGCTGTCCAATCGGACGTCGCTCTGCCGGCCAATGTGGCTAATATGGAGGAACCTAAGGGGGAGGCCACGGTCTTCCCCAAGGGCAAAGTTAAGGGGGGGGCCAAAGCCCCTCCCAAAGCGGAGTGCCGAGGGGGGGGGTCTCCCCCTCCCCGGAAGGAAGGTTTGCCGGCCACATCGCTGGGGCCGACTTCTTTGGTGCAATTTGCGGCGGGGGGGAGGGGTTGGGGATGGCGGAGTATTCCGTCTCCTTTTCTCTCCTCCACCGCTCCTCCATCAACAGTTGCACCATCGACGATATGATCACCGCTTTTAGAAATAACACCATCCCCCCACCTCCTATGGAGTTGTGGGGGATGGTGGTAAAGGCGGTGAGACGCCGAGACCCCCGGGTTGCCGGGGGTCTCCAAAAAATTGGGGGGGGGCAAGGAGATAAAGTTTCTGGCCACGGCCCTCCCCAGGGGATCCGGTAGCGTTGACGACGTCAGGGGCGCCGTAACAAAATTGGCAACGGAGCATCCCGGCTGGAAGCTCTGTTGCCACGTTACGGGTAGCCGGGGTCGGCGCACCGGGTCCCCTGCAAAAATGAAGTCGGGGGGTAGCGTAACACCAGCACCCCCCGACTATAGGGTTTTGGCGAACCGCTTCTTTGTGAGGTTGGAGGGGGGAGGATCCTTCCTCCCCCATTGACCTCCATCCCAAGCTGAAGAAGCGGGGGGAAAAGAAGAAGAGGTAACTGGGGGCGGGGGCCCCCAGTTGCCTCTTGCCCCACTAACATCCGGGGCGGCCCCCTCCTAACAACTGGGGGGGGGCGGGGGAAGGTTGTGGTGACCGGAGTTTGGCAGGTAATCTCTGGGGGGGAGTATTGCTCTCTCCCCAGGACAGGGGCCGTCTTTAAGGCCATGCCCGAGAGGGAGCAGGATGAAATGCCTCTGGCAATGCCCTGCTCCCCCTACTTATGGGCCAGGAAGGTCACCCTCAGGGGTTTTAGTGGCCCCTCCATTGTGAGCCACCTTGCCGTGGTGGAGGGGCTCCCCCAGGAAACTCTCCTGGGGGTCTAAGAGCTCACACATGGAAGGAAAACCATGTTAAAAAACCCGGGCAGGTCGGGCTCGTGAGGAGGGTTATCCCAGCCGGCCTAGGAGTGGAGTCTCCGAACTAACCTCCCGTGGAAGACAACCACGTTAAAAAATTACATTTATATGGATAGAATGACGCATACAGAGAAGAACGTACCGCCCCAGGGGTCTCGGAGCCCCAGGGGCCGGCGCGGGAGGGGTAGTGTCCCGGCCCCTCCCGTGTCGTCATCGGACGACGGGCGGTGCGGGGGGTGCGACGCAGGCCCCCCGCACTATTCAGCTACTGCGGGGTGTGGTGACTTCCTCCAGACCGCGGTCTGGAGGATTTTTGAGAAATTCCTCCTCTTTTTAGGGGAGGAGTTTAAAAATAAGAGGTGCGCGTGTTCGGGGGGTTTTGTCCCCCCGAACCGTCAGGGAGGCGTAGGACCGCGGTCCTACGCCTCGGTGGCTCGAGGTGTGGGGAGGCCTGCGTCCCGTTCTGTCGGGACGCAGACCTCCCCGGAGGTAAGTGCCCCCCCCCAGGTGCTTCAAGTGCCTGGGGCGGGGGCACATTCGTAGATGGTGCCCGTCCGCCGTCGACCGGGGCAGTTCCTGCCTCCGGTGCGGCGGGGACGGGCACCATGTGGGGGCATGTGCGGCGCCGGCCGCACATTGCCCCCAGTGTGCCGACGCGGGGCTACCCGCTCGCCACCGTATCGGTGGGAGCGGGTGCCCCGTGGTCCCTCCCCGTCGCGGGGGAGGGAGGAGGAAGCGGAGGAAGGGGAGGGGGGCTTCACCCCCCTCCCCGGTTGTATCTGGGGAAGAGCTCTCTCTTCCCCAGACAGATGTTATGGAGGTGGATCCTCCCTCTGGGGGTTCCACCTCAGAGGGGCCAGGCGTGGCCGATATGGAGGCTGGGGAGTCCGGGGGGGTGAGGGGTCTGTCCCCCTTCCTCTGGCTCCTATAACCACCTCCACTTTTTCAATGGAGGTGGACTTGCCGGAGTTGGTGGACCCGAAGCTGTCCTCCCTCTCCCCAACGGTCAACTTAGATAGGTTACCGGTTGGTGAGGGGAGGGCGGCGGAGGGTGTCATTGATAAAACCTCCCCGACCCCTGGAGGTGGGGTCGGTGGGAGGAAGGGTGTAGAGCCTGGGGTGAGTAACACGTTGAATTTTAGGAGACGTGTTACTATAAACCTTGGTAACGGGAATGAGGTCCCCATCGAGGTAGATTTCATGAGTGTGATGGAGATTCCCTCCTCCTCCCCCCCGCCCCCGGTTATGGAGGTGTTGGTGCGGGAATACGGAGAGGAGTGGGCGGATGAGTTCTGCTCAAATATGAGGAAGATGCTCCTTGATTCCACCTCCCCTCTTTCTTTGAGTCAGGGGAGGATCACTGGAGGGTTGTACAAGATATTAGAGGGAATTGCAGGGGCTCTGGAAGAAGAGTCCCTGCCTACTCTTGAAGGAGTAAAGGTGCCAATGGCGCCCCTCCCTCAATTGAGAGATACCAGGTCAGAGGAGGGAAAACCCATTGAGGTTTCCTCCCCTGACCTTCATTTAAGAAAGAACCGCTTCTTCGCTGAGGGGTTGGAGAATGGGGAGGGTCCTCCTCCCATAGTCCTCCCCCCTAAAGGGAAGAAGAAGCGGGGCAACAAAGGACGGCTGGGGGCGGGGGCCCCCAGTCGCCCTTAGCCCCATTTCATCGGGGGCGGCCCCCCCCTCTTAACATCTGGGGGGGGCGGGGGAAGGTCGAGGTGTCCCGGCCTTCCTCAATTTAGAGTATCTTATACCGGGGAGGGAGTGCTAATACGAGACCCTGGCACTCCCTCCCCCCGGGATTGAGGCCGCCGTTAGTTGGCGGCCATGCCTGAGGAGGGGCTGGAAGAATACCTATGGTGATGCCCAGCCCCTCCTCACTATAGGCTAAGGATGGACACCCCCAGGGGTTTTAGTGGGTATGCCGGAGGGGAACTTCTTTCCCCTCCGGTGAGTCCCACATAACCCGTAGAGGTCCCCCCGGGCCTCTCGGGTATCCATAAAGGATTTCCCCTGGGTCACCAAAAAAAAAGGGGGGGGGTTTAGTGGGTATGCCCAGGGGGACTTCTTTTCCCCCTGGGAGAATCCCACATAACCCTGGGGACTCCCCCGGGTCCCCAGGGTACTTATAAAAAGTTTCCCCTGAGTTACCAAAAAAAAAGGGTAGCTCAAGGTCAAACTTTAACCTTTAATAACTCGGAAACTAGAAGGAATTTTGAAATTCTGAAAACGGTTTCGGACTCTGTGAGACAAGGTCTTTCGATCTATATGGGTGTTATCTGATTTTGAGCTATTTAAATTTTCATCCATGAGTTATGCAAGAGTTTTTAATAGATTCGTATAGTGAGTGATAAAGTAGGATTTCTTATGCGTTATTGGTAAAAAGGGAATCTTTCTTACCGACTTATGGTAACTTATCTTGGGTAGGGAAATGTTTTATCGATAATTGGTAATACAGGGTGACCAATGGGAATGTATTGAAAGTAAATAGTTATTACTTCGTAACAAATAGGCCGAATAAAATGAATTAAACGCCATTTTGTAGAGAAAACTTGTCAATTTTATTACCATATATATGAAAGAGAAATATAATAATTTAACAATTGAAATACACAATATAAAAAAAAAGAAAAATTTTGCTTGCGCATATGAATTAATGGTATATGTTTTCAAAGTGTTGTCCATTAGAATTAGCACAGAACTGCAATCGTTTGCAAAAACTTTGAAATACATTATCTAACATAGATGTAGGAATGCTGCGAGTGCATTTTTTAATACTATTTATCAGCTCTGCGGTGTTTTGAGGTTGTACGGCGTAACATTTGTCTTTGAGGTAACCCCAAAGAAAAAAATCACACGGGTTCAAAAGTGAGCTTCATCCGTAAATATTATTTGTTTTTCATCGAGTTCCTCACTTTCAAACATATTGGTTACCTTACAAAACTCAACTCGTTTTTCCATCGCTTTCTCCGTCAGCAATTGATGTGTAGTGATTTTGTAGGGATGCAGTTTAATGACGTCTCTCATTATTTTTCGGAGAGTTTCTCGCTTTAAATCCAAAACCTGAGCAGCTTTCCTAATCGAGGTGTTTGGATTTTTGTCAAAATAATTTCTAACGTCATCAATTGTTTCGTCCGTTGTAACGGTACGAGATGGGCCAGGTAAATCATGTCTACGATCGTTCAAAGTGCCATACATACCAAAATTATCAATAATCCTGCCAAAAAATATCGACAAATAAAAATAAAATCTCACCTAACCAACATTGGAATGATGACGCGATTCCAGGGAGAGGGAGCGTGGGTAAAAAGTATCAAAAACATACCTTTTGAGTATTGTTTCGCTTGAAACTTTTTTAGATCCATATTTACTACGGAATCCACGATACGCCTGACTATAGTTTTTGCCTCTACTATAGAAGCACTCGATGAGAAACACTTTTTCTTCGATGCTTAGCGCGTCCATCCTATAACTCGCAAATCGGTTTATACGACGGTTCAAATGAAATTGACGGGTCTTAGGTAGCGGACCCTAGTCGGTAAAACAGTTACCGAAATCGAGGAGGGGATATATAACCGTTTACTTTCAACACATTCCCATTGGTCACCCTGTATGAAAATTGGGGTCTTCGACGGTCGGTTCTATAGAGGTATGACTTTGCGCTAATGAGATTATATTTTTTTAATTATTTGGATTTTACGACTTTGTCTTTCCATTTGTTTGTTTAAATACTATGTGTGTTGATAACAATAAAAATAGTGGGATCATATGGTGTATAACATAGCGAGTTTGCTTCTTGATATATAGAATTTAAGCGATTGAAGCGATGGGATACTATCCTATGGATAGTGAGTTTGCATAATATAACGTGATTGGAGTATTAATATTGATTATTGAATATGAGTAACTTAATAATATTCTTGTAATATAGTATGTAAGCGAAAAATAGTATGTAAGCGGTGGGATATTGGTTATATAATTGTAGCTTTAACTAGAATATTATCGATGAGATTATATATGATTGCAATGATTAATAAGTTTTGAAATTTTTTGGCGGGGACGTAACAATGCACAACAATTAATGGAAAAAGAAGCCAGATTAAAGGAACAAGCACAAGCACTACAATTAAAGCAACAAGAAATGGAGCAACAATCAAGAAACATGAGTAATGAAGATATTCCCAATTCAATAATTCAGCAACTTACACGACAACTAGCCGTCATGGGAGAACAAATCAATACTTTAAATCAACGAGTCACAGAAGCGCGCCATGAAAAAAATCCTATTCCCCATATACCCCGACAACGAAGTCCTGAAGAAGAAACTTCCCCTATCCGATTTAGAGATGCAATTGATATGATTCCAAAATTTGATGGACATAATATGTCTGCACTTCGTTTCGCTAAAGCCTGCGAACGCGCGTTAGAAATAATTCCTCAATATCATGAATATTATTTAATCCAAATTATTATTAATCGATTACAGGGACATGCATACGCAGCCGTAGAAGGAGTCGAGTACCACAGTCTTCACGACTTACTCAAACGAATAAAATTAATTTTCGGACCGAATAAATCAGTCGACCAATACCGCGGTGAATTAGCAAACATCTACATAAAATCCAATGAAAACATTATTGATTACATAGCAAGAGTCCAAGAATTGAGAACTGCAATTATTGATGGCAAAAGCGACATAACCGGTCTTACAGACGAAGGCACAAGACGTAATATCGATCGCACTGTAACTACAAGCTTTATTAACGGTCTGCCGTCCGATCTCTTGATACGCGTAAAATTAGAACAATGCTACTCTTTTGAAGAAAATATCGTCGCCGCGATCCAACTCTCTAAAACACTTGAAGTAGAAAATTCTCGCAAACGACCCGCTTTCCCTAATCGTCCCCCTTGTGCCGACCCCACTCATACAATTCAGCAACCATTAAGATATTCACAACCTAATAATAATATTGCAAGCCCAGTCAGAATCAGAACACGCAACGAAACTCCCAGCAAGCTTTTATAAAACCCCTTGTCCCCGGTCAACCAGGACCCAATTATCCTTCTCGTCCAAATTACGCAACTAAAATATGTTACTATTGTAAGACTCCGGGTCATTTCATGAGCGAGTGCCGTAAGCTCGCATATCGGAAAGCGCGTGAACAAAATCAATCACAACCAGTCCCAGTAAATTCAACCAATGCTTCGGGAAACCCCCAAGGCGTTCCGGTAATAGACGCCCGACGGAACGAAATTCAAGAAGGGTGTCCGACACTCCCGCAACCGTCAAGTTCAAACATCGTGTTAAATCCAGGAAGAAACCCGCATCTCCCGATGTTCGTAAAATCTATATCGTGAAAACCTCTGCGAAACTCTCTTCTTCTGACCTGGCTAACCCTTGTACGTTTATGATTGACTCTGGCTCCGGAATAAATTTGATCAAATCTAAAGTCTTGAATCCTGAAATCAATATTAATAAAAGAGACATTGCCCCGTTAAAAGGAATTTCTTCAGAAACAATCTATACTTTAGGATCAGTTAGAATCTTCCTGTTAGAGAAACTAAATTTCATGTTATATCAGATTCCGCGAGCTTCCCGCACGATGGAATTCTCGGGAATACGTTTTTAAAAGGAAGATCTGCTAATATTAATTACCGAAACAAATGTTTGTGCTATGATCAGATTAAAATCCATTTATTGAAAAGAAAACTGTGCATCTTGAAAAACGATCTGTAGTACCATTTTATGTTAACATAATTAATCCAGAGAAACGCGTCGGATACCGCATTGTTTTATAGCCGATGATGTATTAGTTTAGGTGAGGCTATAGTTGCTAATTCAGATGGGAGAGCCTATCTGCCCATCTTCAATACTTCTGAAAAGGAACATGATATAGAAATCCAATACGTGGAATTACAAGATTTCGAGTTCGTTAAATCCCCTATTTCTTCGTGTAATTTTGTCGAGACCCGAGGGCACACGACAAGTTACGGCGAACCTTCTAAATCCGCAAGTGACAGAGAATCTCTGAATTTTGATCGTAAAACTGCTTTGTGTTCTGTTTGCGATAATTCTCTGAATCTTGATCGTGAAACTGCTTTGTGTTCTGTTCACGATACCTCCCTGAATCTGAATTTAGATTGCGAAACTGCTTTGTGTTCTGTTTGCGATAATTCCCCAAATTTTGATCGCGAAACTGCTTTGTGTTCTGTTCGCGATACTCCTCTGAATCATAATACAAATCTTGAATTTTCAAATAATGAATCTCGAAACTCTTCACATGTTACTGATATCCGAGGACCTTCAGTAACCGGAAACTCACTAGAACCTACTACTTCACTGAATCTGAGAAATATCAATGGTACCCGAGGGCTTCCGTTGATCAGCGGTTATTCTAATCCAATATATTTTAGTGAGATTCCCCACGTTCATTCAAATTGTGACTCTAATTTAGCAAATCGAGCATCAGCTATTCTTCAATTGTTGTGACTTGAGCACTTAAACTCCGAGGAGATTGAGAGTATTCGGTCTCTAGTTCAAGAAAATACAGATAGATTTCACATACCTGGTGAAAGTCTAGAAGCCACAAACGCCGCTGAACATTTTATTCCCACTATAGACGAGCGACCAATTCATACGAAGCAATATAGATTTCCCCCAGTACATAAAGAAGAAATTAATAGACAAGTAAATGAATTATTTTCAAACAACTTAATTGAAGAATCTACTTCCCCTTACAGTTCCCCCGTTTGGATCGTCCCCAAAAAACCCGACTCTCATGGCAATAAAAGATGGCGAATGGTTATTAATTATCGCAACCTCAACGAAAAAACTATTGGAGATGCATATCCGCTTCCCAATATTACTGACATTTTCGACCAATTAGGATCTGCAAAATATTTTTCAGTATTAGATTTAGCCTCTGGTTTCCATCAGATCCCCATGGCGCCAAAGGACGCCTCTAAAACCGCTTTTTCTACCCCTTATGGGCACTATCAATTTAAACGCATGCCTTTCGGATTAAAAAACGCACCTGCAACTTTTCAACGCTTAATGGATAACGTCTTATCGGGATTACAAGGAAACGAACTTTTCGTGTATATGGACGATATAGTCGTCTACGCCAAGTCTCTACGAGAGCATGATATAAAAATTTCGCGACTAATGTAACGATTACGCCAAGCAAATTTGAAACTACAACCAGATAAATGTGAATTTTTGAGACATAAAGTCGTCTATCTTGGTCATATAATAGGATCCGACGGAGTAAAACCCGATTTAAACAAGATTAAAGCCGTCGCAGAATTTCCAACCCCGAAAACCCCGAAAACCCCTAAGAACATTAAACAATTTCTTGGTCTCGCAGGATATTATAGACGTTTTATACCAAACTTTTCGAAGATTACAAAGCCTCTTACAGATTTATTAAAGAAGAATAGTCAATTTATTTGGCGAGAAAAGCAAATAGAAGCATTCACTTCCCTTAAAACTTTATTGTGCTCAAATCCAATTCTCCAATACCCTGATTTTACCAAACCATTTACATTAACCTGCGATGCATCCGGATATGCAATCGGAGGCGTATTAAATCAAAGTCCTTTAGACAAAGATTTACCAATCGCATATACTTCTCGAGTACTAAATACCGCCGAGCAAAATTATTCAACTATTGAAAAAGAATGTCTAGCTATCGTATATTGTGTAAATTATTTCAGACCTTATTTATACGGGAAAACCTTCACTATCATAACTGATCACAAGCCACTTGTGTGGTTACATTCAATTAAGGATCCATCCTCTCGATTATGGAAATGGCGTACTAAACTGGCTGAGTATAACTACGAAATTAAATATAAAAAAGGAACTTTGAATAGTAACGCGGACGTACTTTCCAGAAACCCCCCAGAAAATTATGCATTCCCCTTAATGGAACCTGACGAAGATAGCAACTCAGATGAATCCTTATTCTCCTTTAGACAAAAGAATCCTTCTAATCTTTCATTAATGCCACGTAATCAAGCTTCAAACCCCATTCCATTTAAATCAAGCACTATTGATGATTATATAGAGATGGCCCCTTTAAGAGAATCGAGTCAAATAACTATCGAAGAAATACCCAATACCGATGAAAGCGAACATAATATATCAAGTGATTCTGATTCCGATGATACCGAATTTTATCAAGATTTAATCGATCCTATTTCCGTGCCTTACCAGAATTCTTCCCCACATCTTGAAAATCCTAACGAAATAATTGTTAACGATAGTCGTGAAAACTTGTTGAATCGAAAAGACAACCATGTTATATTTATACATTTAAATGGAACCCCATTCGATAACGGATCAGAACTCTATTTTAAAGCTAACTTATTACCACGTTATGAAAATCTTACCTACGAACGAGCTAATGTAAAAACAGTAAAAGGAAATACTTTAATAGCAATCCCTATAAAATATAATAATCGAACCTTAGTTGAACCACGAACTTTGAAGAATTGTCTCCAATCTTTATCAAATGTTGTAACGGAATTGCAACTCTCATCCGTCAGTATTAGTAAAACAAACTCATTCGACGATTTACCCTGGTCTTATATTATCAAACAAATAAAGAAATATCTCGAAGGAACCAACTGTTGTTTAACTATATGCCATAATCTTGTTAGAATACTAGAAGAACACGAACGAGAAGCTTTAATTGTTGAAAACCATGCTTCCGCTTGTGGAGGACACAAAGGAGTAACTAAAACGTATAATAGAATCAGACCCCACTATTTCTGGAAAACTATGAAAAATGACATACAAAATTTTATTCGTAAATACAGAGCATGCCAATTGAAGAAATTAACTAGAGTAAAGACTAAGCAACCTATGATTATCACCGATACTCCCGGTGCAGCCTTTGATAAAGTAGCTATGGATATTATGGGACCACTCCCGGTAACTGCGCAAGGAAATCAATATATTTTAACCATTCAAGATTTGTTAACGAAATATTCTATTGCTATACCTCTAAGAGAAGCAACCTCATTGTCAATCGCTGATGCAATAGCGAAACATTTCATTTGCATATACGGCGCCCCAAAAGCAATTTTAACAGATCAAGGAGCAAACTTCCTATCCGCTCTCATGCGATCCCTCACAAAAAGATTCAATATTCAACATTTTAAAACTACTGCATATCACCCTCAATCAAACGATCAATAGAAAGATTGCATCACGTATTAATGGAATATCTTAAAACTCAAGTAAATAAAGAAAATAATTGGGATAATTATATTAGTATGGCTATGTTCTCATACAACACAAGTGTACATGAAGAAACGAAATTCTCACCCTACGAACTTATTTTTGGAAAAATGGCAAGATTGCCCTCATCGCATGCCCCTATAGAAGAAAACTTAGAACCAACGTACCACGAATATATAACTAACTTGTTTAACAAACTGCGTGACACTCAAGAAGAAGCACGCCTAAATCTGATTAAAGCGAAAGAAACCAGCAAAAAATACTATGATCAACGCCTTAATCCAAAAAATTTTAAAGTCGGAATGAATGTATTTTTATTAAAAGAACCTCGAAAAGGGAAATTCGCAGACCAATATGTTGGTCCATATAAAATAATTGAAGTTTTACCATTAAATAACCATTAAAATCCTTATAGGAAATAAACACCGTGTGGTGCATGTCGACAAATTAAAAATAGCCCATGTGGATCTTGGATGAAAATTAATATATTTATTCTGTTCACAGATCCACTGGTATCGATCAAGGGTCCACCCCGAACTTACTTTAACCAATGTGAATTTCCGCAATCAACCATATTTTATCTACTGCACCAAGCTCATAGGATATCGAGAGGAAGCAACTAATCGCAGCATATGTCTCGCATGTTATAATCACATCCGAATTCCTCTCCTTTGTGCCCAATACAGATTTACTAATTCACACCTTACAATATGTGGATTATCTTATAGACTAATACACTGCTTCCATTGTTTAAATCCAATCACCTACCAAAAATCATTTAAAGAATGCAATTTATGCACTATCAAGTTCGCTGAATTTTGTGCTAGAATCGAACAATTAAACCATTCATTAGAGGATTACGATGATCCTGTTGTTCTTACTATAGACGGAGAATATTACTAATTTATTGCTATATAATCTTATTATTACTTAATCAATATTATTAATCTTGTTACTATATAACCTTGCTATTGAATAATCCCAGTATCTTACTAATCTTATTATAATTAAATCTCACCGTGCCTTCTTATACTAACGAATCACCTAATAGATTCCACCTCACGAAACTAACACTATGAATAACATTATTAATTAAGATATTATTCCAGAAAAACAATTAAAATCAAAGAAAAAACATTAAAAATAAAATCACTAAATATACAGTATATAATCTTAATTTTAAGTACATATTATATCAAGTATTAATCTCACCGCGAAAAATATAAAAACAAAATCAATACAAAATATATATAACTTTGCTTTTAAGTGCCCTTGGCCTTTTATATTAATAAACAGCCAAGAGGAAATTGGGAAGTTCAATAACAGTATGAGGCTTCCATAAGCAAGAATTCCTGCTGTATACCGCCTTATGTGATATATAGTATGAATTTTTCTAATTACAATCTACGGGCCTGAGATAGATTGTAATACAAAGTAATGAACATTGCTCATTGCTTCGTTTCAGAACGTAACGATTTGTTACGATTTTTACTCGCGACGTTCGCTTCCCACTGCTTTGCCCGTTTATTCTAATAACATTAATTATTATTCATGTCACGAAATTATGCATACATGAATCCTACCGCGATTATCGCATCAAGAAATCCCACCGCGATTACTACATTGTGTTAGTTATATAATAAATCCCATCGCGATCATCGCATTGTGTTAATCATAAATCCCACCGCGATTATTGCATTCGTGTTATCTATAATATTCAGTTAAATCCCACCGCGATTACTGTATCGTGTTAATTATAAGAATCCCACCGCGATTGTCGCATCGTGTTAATTATAAGTAAGTAAATTTCACCGCCATTGTCGCGTCATGTTAATTATAGTATCTAGTTAAGTCGTTTCCGGAAATGATAATGATTTTTATTCATATCAGTTTCCTACTATTTTCACTGAATCATTGCAACACTTACTATTTTCGCTGAATCCACTGAATCGTTGCAATACTTACTATTTTCGCTGAATCACTGAATTATTGTGAAATCCACTGTTTTAGAAGCGATCCTCGTTCAAAGTACTATATCCAGATTTCACATTTAGCTATAATAACCATTGTGAAGAGATAAGAGAAAAATACTAATATTAAACAAATAACGAGATACGAAATGTAACTGTACATACATATTTAACTAACCACTGCTAATTCTATGTTATTTGCGTTAACCTTATGTTTTTGATAATTGCGCTTACTCGTTATGCAACCTACTACGTTTATTAATTCATATGCAAGCGAATCCTAGTTTTAATTAATACTAATGAACATATTAATATTATACGATTATACTTTTAATCAATCTGCTATATTTATATTATACTTAGTCTGTGAATTAATTGGCATTACAATAATCTCAAGTAAATACCTAATCGTAAAATATTAATCAAGAATCTTTAAGTTCTATACATTGCGTTAGATAATAAGCACGTAACTCATTTATTAGTTATATCCCATTACAACCCACCGTTGCTTTGCCAGTTCATTTATTACTACGTTAGATTTATCCCACCGCGCTGATATTGTAGTATTTGTTAGTATCCCACAGCGCCTAGATTCATTTAGAATATTATTGCAAAATGTGTCCGCGAGACAACAAATCTAGAAATAGAGCAAATAGACCGCAAACAGAACATCCTATATTGTCTGAATTAACGTGCTTACGAGTAAAATGTTATAGCAAAAATGATGTTGAACTATGTTCTGAATGCCACGAAGTGACATTTGAACCTGAAAACTTTGCACAAATCATAAAACATGAAATTATATTAGAATATTCGTGCAATCGTGTTTGTCATAATTGTGGAAATACCTTATATCAAACGAGACGCGTTCTCGATTGTGAAGATTGTCTCAATAGCTACCCTGGTTTAGTCCATGAAATGAATCTCTTGGGCTACCCCATGCAAAATCTACTTAGAATCCGATATGATGTTCTAAACGAATTAACCTACCGACTAATTGTCGAAGACACTGATACTACTGCAACTGTATATGTAATAAGCGCACGAACTCAGTAATTTTAATCCCACCGCGCCATTCCATCCACCTCCATGGGCTCCCCAGATGGGGAGTCCATGGAGGGTAAACACTCCACGGAGGCCGCCCCCGACCCGGCACACAAGCCAGTCTCAGGGACGACCTCCATGGGTATAACATCCGTAGAGGGTAGGGTCATCCCACCCGAAAGCGGGGGCCCTGCCTCAAGAACAGCCGGGGAAGGGGGTGAAGCCCCCCTCCCTTCCTCAAGAACAACCGGTGAGGGGGGCGAAACCCCTTTCCCCTTCTTGCGCTTCCTCCTCCCTCCCCCGCGACGGGGAGGGACCACGGGGCACCCATTCCCGCCAATACGATGGCGGGCCGCGGGTAGCCCCGCGTCTGCACACTGGGGGCAGTGTGCGGCCGGCGCCGCACACGCCCCCACATGGTGCCCGTCCCCGCCACACCGGAGGCAGGAACTGCCCCGGTCGACGGTGGACGGGCACCATCTTCTGATGTGCCCCCGCCCCAGGCACCTATAGCACCTGGGGGGGGGGCACT
>CABEGB010001450.1:0-74378 GCA_901521435.1 Crematogaster levior | reverse complement strand
ATGAAAAAAAATAGAAAGCAAAGTCGACCCTCTCTGGGTTTAGCGGCATTAATTGCTGAATAAATTGAAGTTTTTTTAGAAAAAAAAATTAAAAATGTCGGACTTTGAAAAATTGATGGTTTTTCTCAAAAAACTGAAAAATTTTATAGAACATGACATCGAAAAATTTTTTTGTATTTTTTTCTGAAAACTACATTCAAAAACAAAAATTTTAAAAAAACGTCCCATTTAAACAATTTTTGAAAAAGTTATGGGTATTTGAAAAAAAAAAGCCATTTTCTTGAAAAATTCATAACTTTATTTGAGTTGGGTAAAAAAAATTTGAAAAATTCTGAGAAACGTTTTTAGTGGGGTAGAAAAAGATCAAAAAGTTTCAGCCAAATCGAAAGGGATCGGGTTCAAAAGTGGTCGATTTGGCGTGGAATGCCCCATATATATATTATTAACTGTTTCCTTTATCTTATTTTTACTATTAACTCTTCAATATATAAAATTTTTCAAATATCGAGACCTTAAATTAATTTAAATAAAAATAAACAAAACATTTTTCAGTACAGTTTTGTTTGTTTTATTTAAAAATTATTTGAGGACTTCTTAAAAATTCATAAAAATTGTATGTGCTAAAATATATAAATATAGTTATTATATAACAGTACTATAATTATTTTAATAACAGTTATATAACAATAAAATAATTTATATTACAATTACATAACATTCTAACAATTTATATAACTGCTATATAATGTTTAGATTATTATGTTACAATTTTGTAACATTTTAGTTATGTGTTATATTTTTGTTATATAACTACAATATCCCATGAGTGGGAAATTATAACTAACGTAAATGTTACATGTATCGAACACGTTATATTACTTGTTACATTCTGTTTTATTACAGCAATGTAACAATTATATATCTATGTTTGCTGGGTTTTTTGTTGTTGCGCCAATTTCCGTGCCCGCCTGTTCTGCCAGTTTCTTTGATATTTCGCGGCGTCTCGGGACTTTCTCGGGGCTTCACTACAATTCAGAGACCCGTTAAGTACAGAAGCCAAAACTTCTCTCAGGTGAATAGAGGGTGAAGGATAGGAGGAAAAGTTGCGGATCTGGATACCGAAGTAAATCGGTCAACCCATAACAGAAGAAAATATTCCAGATCTGGATACCGAAATACATAGGTCAACCCGTAACAGCAGAAAGAAATATTGCGAGTCTAAATACCGAAGTAGATCAGTCAACCCGGAACAGTCGAGAGGAAGGTTAGACTATGAGTCAGAATGCTGAGGTGAATCGGCAGAATAAAAGAAAAGGCTGGGCTCCCGAAATCGAGGGTGGCCAGAGTGAGTTAACTGTAGGACGGAACTGAAAATTAAATAGTATTTTGGACTTACTACTTGAGTGGATGTCGTAGGCTTTGTATAGGTGCTGTAGGTAGTCGTAACCCTCGTGGCCCTTTGAGTTGGCGGTTGTTGGTTTCGTCCACACAGAGTTGTACACTACAACGACACTTTCCATTGCACAAGTTCCAAAGACGGCACTCGGTGGAACGATTAAGTTTGACAATGACCGAGTTTAAAAGTGACTGTGATGTTTAGATAAGAACAGAAAATGAAATGGTATTTCTGAGGGTAACTGAGAATGCATGCTTCGTCACGATGACACGGTTTATATGGGAGTTTTACAGGATGTACTGGGATATAGGGTTGTTTATTGGATGTCCTATGGTCTCCACTTCTTATCAGAATTGGCTAGTGATCAAGAGATCACTAATCTTAACTTATATTATAATTTTTAATGGACCGTTACTGCTTAATCCGTAATTTTCTGGTTCCCCATTAACGAGCTCTACTTTTTCCTAGTTCGGACCATAATTCAGATTATCATTTATTCTTGATGATTAATAATCTGAATTATAGTCTTGATTAGAAATCTATTTTTCTAGTGTTGAGTTGCTCCTTCAAATCTTTTGACGAATTATTTTTTAAGTGTGACCCGTTGATATCTAGGGCCTTCCTAAATCCGTCTATTGATAAATTTGCTTATCTCCGAATTATTCGGAGAATTACGAATTATTTTTCAAGTGATCCTTTGATATCTGGAGTCCCTTTTTTTTAACTCGTGTGCCGCGTTCTATTAATTAAATTTCTACTCTATTTGAAAGGTTCGTTTCCGCTCAGCACTTATCATACCTTTCAGCGATAGCGTTCAGCATAATTCAAGCGACTATCTTGGCTCGTTAATAGATAACCGTTTCGTTTCTATTTCTTAATTTTTATTTGCATAAGTCAACGGTTACTCTTTTAGGAAAGAAAGAAATCATTGAGTCTACAGGATGTAACACTATTTGTACTATGTGATTTGTCATTGTTAGATGCTAATATAATGACATAAACGCAAAAAAAATAAAAATAATAATAATGTAAATATAAATACAAAGATTACACACACACACGCACGCACGCACCTGACGTGCTCTGTGAGCGGGCGCCCCGTCTTGCGTCTAAACCACATTCGAATGCGTGTCTGAAGATCAACATTTTCTAAAAGAATCGGTAACTGATTTTGCAAAAACAATAAATAATTTTGCGCATTAAAGTTTGCTTAAAAGAAATATGGACCAATAACTGAGAAAAATGCTATGATATCAAGAAAAATCAGACGTGGTTTGACTTAAGGACTTTTCCAAACTGCTAGTCGAGTTGTTTCGTTCTTTTGTATGACCAAACATTTTTAGAGGTTACATTGATTTCTCTTGATACCAAGCATTTTTCTCAGTACGTAGAAAGTTTTTTTATCAGGTCTGTAATATGGCAGACTATTCGTCACACGAAATCGTTAATATGATACGTATTATAGGTGAGACTAGAAGCAATTATAATGCTGCGGAAAGATTATATGCTGAGAGATTTCCTGATAGACGACATCCAACGCGAGTGACAATAAAACACGTGGTTGATAGAGCTGATAGAGGTGATTTAAAGAGAAAACGTCAAAAGACTGGAGCTGACGAAGTGAAAACGTTGGTAACTGTTGCTATGGATCCGCAAATGGATCCGCATACTTCCAAGAGAAAAATTCAAAATTCATCATGGTGTACCACAATCAACTGCAAATCGCATTTTGCGAAATTATAAATTACATCTGTATCATATTACTTGACTCAAGCATTGAAAAACAAGGATTTTATCCGTTACGTAAGGTTTTGTAATTGGGCTGAAAATCAAATAATACGAGATCCGTTATTCTTTCGTTATATGCTTTTTTCTGATGAAGCCACATTTAGTAAGAGTGGAGGCGTCAACAGACATAACTGTCACTATTATTCTGAAGAAAATTCACATTGGCAACGGAATGAAGAATTACAATAGCAATTGTCTATTAATGTGTGGGCTGGTATAGTAGGAGATTATGTTATGGGTCCATATTTCTTTCAAGCAAACCTTAATGCGCAAAATTATTTATTTTTTTTTGCAAAATCAGTTACCGATTCTTTTAGAAAATGTTGATCTTCAGACACGTATTCAAATGTAACGTTTACGCAAGACATAACGCCCGCTCACAGAGCACGCGACGTCAGGGACTATTTAAATAATGTATTCGGAAGACAATGGATTGATTTAGGTAATCAAACTCAGGAGTGGCCTCCTAGATCTCCGGATCTGACGTCATTGGATTTATTTCTCTGGGGATATGTTAAAGAAAAAGTGTACGAGACTGAGCCGACGACTATTGAAAATATGCAGCAACGTATTCGTAACGTGTTCAGAAGCACACCAACTGTTCTTAATAGAGTGCATAACAATTTTCATAAAAGATTGCGTTTATGTATCCAACAAGGTGGACGTGTCTTCGAACACCTTCAATAAAATACTTAATCATTTTTAAATACCCGCCTTCACACACACACACGCACACACACACACACACACACACACACACACACACAAAAGAAATGTAAATCTGACCGTGCACCTCCACGTGGTACATCTCGGATAACGCTAATGCCGGCAGTATTGTAACTTTTAAACCTCATAACGCAACAAATACTTAATGGAAAATAACTTTATTATAGTGTTTTGGAAAGCTCTCAAAATAAGCTACAAGAATATACAGCGTGGGGAAAATGTACCGGGACACCTAAATAACTTCTGAACGGTTTGAGATATCGGATTGAAATTTACGGGGTTACAATAGTATCACACAATCTACCACATAACACCAAAAACGCTCATTTTAAAACCCCCGAGGGATGGGGGGAAGGGAGGCGAAAAAATCTTAAATGGAATATGGGATCGAGTGAGGGTTTGTTCGAAAGAGCTTTTCGAGACAAGAACAACGCGATGTCGCCGAGGTCTCTACGATTTTTTTTCGCAGAGTTATGATCATTTAAACATTGAGATTTCGCAGTAGCGGAGGGTGTGTGTGCAAATGTGTTTCACAGAAGAGACAGGGACCCCGTGGTTCATCAATTCCACAGTAGTTAACGACTCCAAACCCCCTCTGCTGTGTGTGTGCGTGTGTGCGTGTGCAAGACCGGGTGTGTGTATAATCAACTAAGGTATGATGCGTGCGTGCGTGCGTGCGATGCGTGCGTGCGTGTGTGTGCGTGCGTGCCGATGCGTGCGTGCGGCGTGCGTGCGTGCGTGCGCGTGTGTGTGTGTGTGTGTGTGCGTGTGTGCGTGCGTGCGTGCGTGCGTGCGTGTACGTGTGTGCGTATGTGCGTGCGTGCGTGTGCAAGACCGGGTGTGTGTGTATAATCAACTAAGGCAATTGTAGGGAGGTTTATATCAATTGTTCAAAATGTGCACCGTCAACTGTTAGACAACAAGCTATCCGATCATAAAAAGATAAAACGGCATTTTGAATGTAATTATGAGGGATAAGAGCAGCTTCCTGAAGAATCCGATTTCGTAATTCATCCAGATTTTGTGGTTTTGTTTTGTAAACTCTTTCTTTTAAGTAACCCCACAGAAAGTAGTCGAGAGGTGTTAGGTCAGGCGATCTAGGAGGCCATAGCTCCTCTCCTACCTATCCATCGCTCAAGAAACATTGTGCTAAGATAATGACGGACGTTCCTTCCGTAATGCGGTGCAGCACCATCTTGTTGAAACCATGTGTCCTCAAAATTGTCCCCCACGATTGCCTGTATTGCTGGAACTATTTCATGTCTTAGCATATCCTCGTACTTCGCAGCTGTTAAATTTCCATCGATGAAAAATGGACCAATGACGGCATTATTGAGAATACTGCCCACACATTTTATTTTTGCGGATACTGCGTGCGTGTTTCTTCAATCCAGTGAGGATTTGCGTCAGACCAGAATCTACAATTGTGCCGATTAACGTTGCCATTTATCTGAAATGTTGCTTCATCTGAGAAAACTATGTTTGATAGAAAGTTAGGATCCTCGTCTATTCTTTCCATCATCAACTCACAAAATTCAATGCGTCTATCAAAATCATCCTCATTTAGCTCTTGCACAAGATGGGCTTTATAGGGATGAAATTTATTATTTTTTAATATTTTAAGAACAGATTTTTTATCAATGTCATGTTGCAAAGCAACTTTACGACTTGAATCATGCGGATTTTCGATGAAAGATTGTAGAACATCCAATGATTTTTCTGGATTTGTTGCTGACTTTGGTCTACCTAATACTGGACGATTTTTAACACTTCCAATTTCGTTGAAACGCCTTATCGTTCTCTCGACTGTAGATCTTGAAATGGCAGTACCTTCATTGCGAAAAGTTTCATTGAAAAGCTGTCTCACGTTATTATACGATCTCAATCGATCGCCCCAGCCTCTCATCATCAAAAGAGATATGCGTTCTCGTTCAGAAAGACGTAACATCGTTGACTGAAGAGATAAAAACTAAATAAACTAATACTTGGATACTCAAGTGTTAAAAGTTATTAAAAATACAGCGAAGAGTAAAAATCACGGATTGTGATACAGTAAACTGTAATGAATGTTCAAAAATTAACTCGGGAAGCGAAAATCGAACAGAACTTGGGTACGATCTAAGATTGAAATCAATTTCAACCGTGTTCGTGATCCAAACTTCGAGGAAGAACCTGGAAACGAAAAACTGAGACCACGTGCGCTGACAATAAACGGCAGTGCTACGGTTTTGGGAATAATTCATGTTTTGATTTATCGATCGACCGATTAAGCGAGCATGGATCGTCCCAGAGGGTGGATGCCGCTCCTTGAATTACGCGAACCGTGACAAGTACTCTCGGTACGCATTGCAAGTACGAAACAGTTTGACGCACGCACATACGCACACACGTACATGCACACACACACACACCCCGGTCTTGCACACGCACGCACGCACATACGCACACACACCCTCCGCTACTGCGAAATGTTTAAATGATCATAACTCTGCGAAAAAAAATCGTAGAGACCTCGGCGACATCGCATTGTTCTTGTCTCGAAAAGCTCTTTCAAACAAACCCTCACTCGATCCCATATTCCATTTAAGATTTTTTCGCATCCCTTTCCCCCCACCCCCCGGGGGTGTTAAAATGGGCGTTTTTGGTGTTATGTAGTAGATTGTGTGATACTATTGTAACCCCGTAAATTTCAATCCGATATCTCAAACCGTTCAGAAGTTATTTAGGTGTCTCGGTACTTTTTCCCACCCTGTATACAGTGATCCTGTGATCCAGGATAACCTTCCACCTCTAAAATGACATATTCCTGACACAATTCTAAGACGATTTTTCCTTTATCAAAATTTGATTTGAAGCGTAGTTTTCGAGTTACAAGCAAAAATAGTTAGGAAATCACGCGTCGAGTACAGAAGGCAGGCAGGAGCGGCGCACCGCTAGCGTAACGAGGGTTCAGTTGACCGCCCGACGGGTGATTACCACCGCGTGAGTCGCTATTTTAATCTTATGACATAAAATTATGCTTTAAATAAAATTTTTATAAAGAAAAAAGTGTCTTAGAATTATGTTAGGAATACGTGTTCCTTAAAATAAAAATTACTTTAATAACAAAAAGTTGTTCCGGTTCGCCGGCCGTTGAACGCTGCAATCAGCTGATTGCTACACGCGTGTAATGCATGTGTGCATAAAAAGAAAGAGAGAGAGAGAGAGGGAAGGAGGGAGAGACATTCATACACATGCACGCACGTACGCATACACTTTTTTTCTCACTCTCTTTCTCTCTTTTACACAACACACTCTCTCATTCGGTCACTCATTTACTCACTCACTCACCTGCTCAATCACCTTGTAGCAGCGTAGCGAATCCTCATGCTACGTGTTAGGTCAGGTCAGGTCAGGTCTGCTGCACCGTTATGATTAAGTTGTAGAGACAAAACTTTTTGTAAATTACTCTCACAAATCATCAAAACTTTTTGTAAATTACTCTCACTCGATTAACACAATACAGAATACGCGATAACGAATTCACTGATTTACTGACTCACTACCGATTCACCGATACCAAAAATTACTTTAAAAGAAACGCGAATGCAAATAGCACATGACTCGACGCGAAGCGACGGATCGCGGAAACTGCGCGACCACCAGGGTTATGTTGACAGTTGACTAGCGCTGCGACTTGCGCGTGGCGCGTGATCGACACGATACGTTTCATGTTTTCTACTGCATTTGCAATGCGAAGGTTTAAAGGCCATGGCACATAAAAAAAGTTAAGCAGAAAGCAGTAGAATTTAAGCGAATCGACCAATCACCGTCGTTCGTCTCATCTCGTGTCGATCACGCGCCACGCGCAAGTCGCAGCGCTAGTCAACTGTCAACATAACCCTGGTGGTCGCGCAGTTTCCGCGATCCGTCGCTTCGCGTCGAGTCATGTGCTATTTGCATTCGCGTTTCTTTTAAAGTAATTTTTGTTAGCCAGGGCCGCCGCCATCCCCTCCGCCTTCGGGAGCACTTGCCTAAAATGCGCACCAAAGCGCCACCTGCTGTCTATCATAAGACCCAGATACCGCATGGTCTTACCCACCTTGATGGTATCTCCTCCAACGCGGATATTCCCTTCGGGGATTGGTTTTTTATCCCCCACGAAGACTACCGCCTCCGTTTTGGGTAGCGCCACCTCCAAGCCCAGGCTGCGGATCTCCGTCAGAATGATGGCCGTCGCCATCTCCGCCCGAGCCACCGCCGCCCCGAATGTGTTTCCACCGACGATGATCACCGTGTCGTCCGCGTACCCCACAACTCGGCACTCCGTCGGCAGCCTCAGCCGAAGGACTGAGTCGTAGGCCACGTTCCACAGGGTCGGCCCAAGGACCGATCCCTGCGGAACCCCCCGCGACACACTCCTCGTTCTGATCTTTCCCTCGTTGTCCAGGAAGGAGAGCGATCGGTCCTCAAGGTAGCTGGCGAGGATCGCCCTCAGGTATCCCGGCACGCCTTTTTCCGCAAGAGCTCTTAATATTGCGGTCCACGGTATAGTGTTGAAAGCGTTTCTGATATTTATACCAATAGCCAGGGCCGTGCCTCCGTCGTCCACCATCTGCTTCACAGTTTCCCGCAAAGCCAACACCGCGTCCACAGTCGATCTCCCCTTTCGAAACCCGTACTGATGGGTCGATATCCCGTCGGAGTCATCCAGGTACTCCTGCAACCTGGCCACGATCACCCTCTTCAGGAGTTTACCACCTTCGTCCAGAAGGCATATGGGTCTATATGACGACGGCAGATTGTCGTCTTTTTTGTCCTTCTTTAAAAGCACCAACTTGGCTCTTTTCCAGACCCGCGGAAAGTGCCCCCTCTTCAAGCACTCTGTAAAGCAGGCAGCCCACCTTCCTGCCAGGAGCCCCAGGGTACCGGTCACTACCCTGTCGAGGACTCCATCCGGTCCCGGTGCCTTTCCCCCTCGAAGTCTTTTTGGCCGCTGTTTCGACCTCGCGAACTGTTACGGCAAGATCGGGATCCTAGGCCAGCACCACGTCCCGCTCTCGGTCAGTCGGTCTTGATGGAAATAGGTGGCGAATTATTCCATCCACCTCAACCGCCGCCACCGTTTCGCAGAGCGGTGGTCCGGCCTGTTTTAGCTTCCTCATGACGATCCGGTAGGGCCTTCCCCACGGGTCCCTTTCAAGTGTGGCCAGCAGCTCGTCCCACGCCGTCTTCTTTGACTTTATGATGGCTATTCTCAACGCTTTCCTAGCCTCTTTTAATTCTCGGTCTAGGCGCCTCTGTTCAACCAATGAGGCTCTACCTCTCGCTCTGGTTGCTCTTCTCCATGAGCGTACGGAGTCTGCGCGTAGTGTCGCTATTTCGGCGTTCCACCAATATGTTGTTTTCAGTCCCTTCGGTCCCTTGGACCGTGGCATAGCTGCTTCGGATGCCTGGTAGAGCGTGTCTCCGATCCATTTTGCCATCTCCTCCCCCATTGCGGTTTCTTCTTCCGGGGCTGCCCACAGCCTCGCCTCTACGACGGTCCGGAGCCATTCGGTGTCCACTTTGTCCCACTTCCATCTTGGGAAAACTGGTCCAGATTTGCACTTTCCTTGTCGCCCGTGCTGTAGAGAGCCAAACTCTATCCGCACGTAGCGGTGGTCCGACAGGGTCTCCGTCTCTTGGTCGACTCTCCATGACCTGACCAACCTGGACGCAGCTGGATTTGCCCAGGTCACGTCCACTACCGATCGACCACTAGGGCGTACACATGTGGGGACCAGGCCTTCATTTAGGAGGCACAGGCCGCTGGCTGCCGCCCAGTCGGCCAAGATGCCTCCCCTACCGTTCACGCCCGAATCCCATTGCTGGGATCGAGCATTGAAATCGCCCATCACTAGAAGCGGTTTCCGTCTATATTTGTCCACCGCTGTGCCCATTCTGTCAAGGTGTCCCTCGAACTGCAGTATGCTCTGAGAGGGAGGGATGTATGCGCCCACCACTACTATCCCCCCCCAATCAATCGCCACGTGATTTGTTCCTTTTTCCAGGAGTTTGCATCGGATCTTATCGTCTGCCCCCGGCCACCATATGGCCACTAGTGGAGGGGTACCTACCGTTGCCCACCATCTCGGGTCATCGTTCGGCACACGGTAGGGCTCAGATATAATGGCGAGTGAGGTCCCAGTTTCTCGCATTGTCTGTAACAACAGATCCTGAGCCCCCCGTGCGTAGTTCGCATTAAATTGTATTATTTTACGGACCTGGTGCATTTTGGCTCTCTGCATCCATCCTTTCTTCCGCAGCCCTCCTTACCGCGGTTGTCCTCATTCTTTGTTCTCTGGCTGGGGAGCAGGGTGGGCAGGGTGGGCAATCCCTGCTACCCGCACGGTGGTCCGCTTTCAGCCCTCGATCCCTACAAACCGGGCAACTGGAAACTTTCCGGCAGTTGTACGCCGCATGCCCTTCTTCCCCACAGTTGAAGCAACAATTGCTTCGATCTGCCTCGCTGGGGCATCTTTGTCTGGCGTGGCTTACCGCCAGACACTTGTAGCATTGGAGTGGACGTCGCTCCAGCAAGATCACCCTTGCCGACGTCCACCCCACTCTCAATCGGCCCATATCCGAGGCTTTTAGAGCACACGCGAGCGAGCATCTTACCCATATTGCACCGAGACCGTTTCGCCCCGCTCTAACTTCTCCCGTCCGGATTTCCGCCACATCCACTTCCCCGACTCTGGCCAGTGTCGTGGCCACTTCCTCCGGGGTCACGGAGTCGTCCAGATCTAAAATTCTTAGTTCGGCTCTGCAGGTGGGGCGGGTAATCCTAACTCCTCGTTCTCCCAGAGTCACCCTTAGCCGTGCCGCCAATTGATCTGCCTTTCCTGTGGCCTCTTCGCCCGGGATCTCTATCAAGAGACCACCGGTGATCGCCTTTCGGAATCTGGTGTCCGCAATTCCTAATTCGTCGAGGGAAATGTTCTCCTTCGCTTTCTTGATGATCTCAGCGTAGGTCATCCCCGTTTCCCCGCCATTTATGGCTATGGCCGCCATCTTGGGTAGCCTCCTACGAAGAGGAGCTCTCCCTCTGTTCGGAGGAGGAGGAGGAGGGTTCCTGTTGTCCACAGGTCGCTGCGTCCTCCTGTCTGTCGTATTTCCTCTATTACCTCCTTTCTCTTTTTTACGCCTCTTCTTTCTTCTTGGAGCCAAGCTCCATCCTTCCTCCGTTGGCGTGAGCGGTGGCATACTCGATGAGTCATCCTCCTCTCTCTGACTGCCTCGCCTAGGGAGGGGCTTGTACCCTCTATTTCCCGTACTTCTGTACGCCTGGGTTGCCTTCAGTCATTCCATCATTTTTGGTTCCTCCGGTGGGTCTATTCTTTTTGAGACCCCTTTCAGGGCTGGACGGTATGCCGGAGGCATCTTGTCCGCCCGCGGAGGTCTTTTCTCCAGCGGTGCCTGTCTCCTTCTTTCCTCCCGCGAGCCTTCTTCCATTGCCCGGTCGTCGGAGCTATCGACTATTTCCCAGCTCCCTGCCTACTGGCTGCGCATCTTCCTCACGGGGGCCGGGGTTCTTTCCTCCGTGGAGTGGAAAATCTCTTCTTCCCCCGACCTACTTGTTAATCTACCAAGGGAGATCGTCACCCCCTTCTTTTGCGGCTTCTCCACGGGTTTCTCTTGTAGTTTCCTCTTCAGCTCCTGGTTCTCCCTTTCCAGGGCTGCACATTTCTCCTTGTAGACGTCCGTCCCTTCTGCGCCTGCCGCGCGTATCACCATTTTTTCGATGGCCGTCTTGGCCAGAAAGATCCCCTGTTTTATGTGGCGGCTGAAATCCTCCCTGATTTTCGAGGACTTATATCTCGCCACTTCTGCCTGGTCAAGTAGTCTACGCACCTCGGCTGCCATCTCCGCTACCGTCATTAGCTCGAAGTGAGCCACCTGACTTTCGAAGAAAGCTTTCTGCTCTGAGGAAAGCCTTCTCCTTTCGTCACTCTTAGGCGTGCCTTTCCCCTTCTTCTGGGAGTCCACGCTGTCGTAACTCGCCGTATCCTCCTCCTGCGTTTCTTTATGCCTCGAGGATTTGGCCTTTGACCGGGTTTTCATCACTTGCTTCTCCTGCGGGCTGGAGGACACCTCCCGCTTCCTCTTGTTCTTGTCCATACCAATGACTACGCTGGCACCACTGTCAGAGCTTACCTCCATGACTTTATCGGTGGATCCAGTCGTTCTATCGGCCTCGCTGGCTACGATTTCTTCTCTAACGTCCGGTACTCCCGCCATTATTCCTAGCACTGCCGGATCTCCAGTGCCGCTTCCTGCCGCCATACTCCTTTCAGCGATAGCCAATTCCATCGAGGGGCTCGCCGTCAAACCCCCCGATCAGCCCTTCGCCGGATTCTGCATTACGCGCCGACCCACCGTGGGCAGGGACAATACCCACGGTTTGCCGGGTTCCAGGTATCCGACCTCCTGGAAGGTTATTTCCATTTTCCTTGTGCTTTTCATAAAGTGTACTTGGTTTTATTTACAAGGGTGGCCTTCCCTTGCCCCGGAAATATGACCCCCTCCCCCGCTCGAGGTCACGAGGAGAGGGGGGGACTTAACGGTGTTCGATCCACGAGAGGGTGTTCCTCTTTTCCTTTCTCATTACCGCACGAAAACGGGAATGCACCTTATATCCTATTTGAGCTCTTCGGCGATGGTTGGCTCGTGAATGTCCCGCAACGATAAGGTTTTCCTTCCTACTCTGTCTTACTCTGTCTTCCATGTTTTGATCCTGTTTAATTTCATCACGCTGTCCGACCGGGAAGAAGACGCGCAAATTCCCCCGGCGAGGGTTAACCCAGCGCCAGACAGGTGAGGAGAAGGACAGAATTTAGTCCATAGGATCGCTGTTCTCAATCACGGGTTTCTTAGTCCCCGTACACACGGCCGCGCGAAGGACGCCGCGAGGCACGCCACACAAGGCGGAGCCAATCAACGCGCACCACCGAACGTATGGGGGGCGGAGGGTGTCTCCGCAAACACCGCGGGCAGTGTTGCGAGACCCCTCCTGGCACAGATGCCCTAAGTCGCGTAATTCGCGACTCGTTCATGACCCCTGCCGATGATCCGCAGAGGGTCAATTAAACTGGCGGGAATACTGCGGGAGAAAAGTTCGACGGAGACGCGCCGAGGCCGCCGCGCAACCCACCATCATCAGCGCTCCCCACAGCCGTGATCGCATATATATCACTTTGTTCATGCGTCGCTGTCACCGGTGTGACGTCCCGCCAATTTTTAAAATTCTAAAAACTCTCTTATCTTATAATTTTTGCGTTACTAGATACTTATTCACAATTTTACGTTATTGCGAATTATCTCTTCCCTTTTTTCCACTACTATACATAGATATATATATACTCCAGTATTAAAATCATTATTTTCTATAATACTTACCACTTTATTGTACTATTTTGTTATTAATTACATTTTATTACATTATTTCTATTATTAATATATTTTTCTATAAATTGCTATTTCCTTATACTCTTGTTATATATATATATATATATCTAATATGCAACAAGACGTTGCTATTGGAAAGATGGAAAAATTAGAAAACGAAATAAAAAGGAAGAAAAACGTAAAATCTAAAAAACACGTAAAAACTAATTATATTAATTAAATTCACTACTAATGTCTCACTCAGTATATGCCGCGACTTCCATGCATAGGGAGTCTCATTATATATATTTTGTTATTGGCACAGCATATCAATCACTATAACTTTAATTAATACCATATACTATATTTACAATAAGACACAATACCCATATATATATATATTGTCATGATGCGGGCAATGCACTCGGATAATCATCTTTAATAAGTGACTAAGAAAAGGTAAGGAAACCCAATAAAAACTATAAAAATTAAAATCAAAAATAAAAATAAATCTTGCATACTTATCATCGAATTATATTAATATCTTCTAAATTATTTATATGTTACACTATATTTAATCATTGCTTCACTATAAAATATAATCTTACCTTTATATTCGCTTGTACTTTATCACATAGTGAGTTAATTAAAAATATAAAAATCAAATAAAAATTATAAAACGCAAAACTATTAAAAACAAGAGTTGGTAGCGTCATAACTCGTTGCGTAACCATTACTATCGCCGAAATATTATAAGGCTATTTCATAATACTCTATTTCGATTTGAATATATAATTCGTTATTTTATATCATAAGTAATCTAACGTCGCTTCTGTTGAACGAATAAGTTCTTTTAGATTTACTTAATTATCTAGAGAAGCGACTAAGAAATGTGCTTCTTACAATAACTAATTAATAATTCTTTATTACTTATGTTTGCTTCGCTTCACTAATGCTAATACTTCCGCTATAATTCCCCGTTATAACATTTATCAATCCACTATTAAATCATTATATCATGTAAAACTAACCCGAATAAATTATAAAATATTAAATCACATATAAATAACTAATCTTGCATACTCGTTGTCGAACATCTATACATTATCCTACATTTAATTATTATTTTATTACAAAACATAATTTCTGTGTTACTAGACACCTATGTATAATTTTACATTATTATAAATTATCTCTCTTCCCTCTTAATCACGATTCAGCATAAACATATATCCCCTATAATGTTTAGCGTTAATTTCGTTGCTATTACAATTTTATTATAATTATTGCAATTATCACCGTTAAGACATTATATCATATAAAATAAACTCAAATAAAAATTATAAAATATAAAATCAACTAAAAAGGTTATAATATATATTCTCATACATTTATTGCATTATACCGGTGTTAGATATGAATTAATAAATATATATAAACAGTTAAGTTACCTTTTAATCCATATAAATAACCGCTTATAAGGGTAATATGTATAAGAATTTTCAGGCCTCTAATTGTCACTATTTTCCAAATATTAATAACTATTTTCTCATTAGTTAATTTTTTCATAAACTTTAATATAATTCAAAAGAGTCTTTTAAACCAAAACTAATGCAATTCTCTGCTTTCCAGAGTTCTTCTTAATTCGCGAATTATTGCCGAAAACTGTTCCTAAAGAATATTCATGTAACCCTTATAGTACGACTCTTTCTCCATATATATATATATACTCTATGTCCGCACAGCTGAGCGTTCCTGTGTGCACGACCGCTGCTGCATTCCTATGTGCCTCGGGCGCATCTAATGGATTATTTCTTTTGTTTAATTACTGATATCCTCTAGAGATGATCCGCGTATTACCTTTATTCGATTTCGTATAATTTTATCATAATATCCATCCCTTTTATGCGTTGTCCACATACGAACACCAAATCTGCTTCCGTATTAAACTTATTCACTCTAACCTTATTAATCTATCTCTGTCTTATGCATATGTCTTATAGACAAGAGCTTGATCTTCTAAACGACTTGCTTTTTATTTAATCGTTTTTGCCTTTTACATATAACCCTCTATAATCTTTATTAAGCTTCCGCTCGCATTTATATAATATTGTTAATGCACAATTACTATATGAGAATCTATCGAACCTCCCCTGTTCAATACTTTATTATTCATATGTTATATTTTGATAAATTTGTTATTTTCGTCGCTCTCACATATATGCGTTAATATTAAGAAACCGCTTGCAACAACCTTGACGGAAAAATATCTATTTCGCTCTTTATCAAAGTAACGAGTCTCAACAATGTATGCCGCGCCAGGCTACCACGAAATAGTTGTTGAATTAAAATTTGCAGCCGCCTAAACGTCTAGCAGATAAGGCGAGGAAAATACTCGGGTTACAATTTTAGTTTATTTAATAGTTCGTCACTAGGATGATGCAAGCTAACGTGACACAGATTCGTACGTCACGATTTCCTACCCTTTACATTTTGCATTTAAGAGCGTACTCCCTACTCTATGTACACCCCCTCCGTTGAAATTGCGAGGGCCCGAAAAATCCGTCGCAACCTACTAGAGGAGCGAGAAAAGGTCGACAGAAAGATCAGAGGTTTTGAAGTGAAAGCACGCGCGAATTTTTCAGCAAAAATTGAACTTAGAATATTTTCGCGAGTTATTTGTAGTTATACGTATACATCATTGTCAATTGAAGTTTTTATAAGACAGACAGATCGGAGATTTTGAAGTAAAAAGACGCGCTCCGAAATTTTGAAAAAAGGAACTTAGAATATTTTCGCCAGTTGCTGTCAACCAAGTTCTATAGGGCAGAGGGATCGGAGCTTTGAGAAATCCAAGGCTCCAAGTAAAGAAGGAAGTAGTTAACCCAATTGTGAAATAAATCACCGTAAGTCTTCCATTACTTCATTTTGCTTATACTTCATTGATTATTACGGCCGAACAATCATTGGTAATCCGTCATTTCGTATCACACATTTAAGTAATTCTCTATGTCCACAATTTAATTCACAATAATAATTATGAATTTTTAATAAATTTTTCTTTCATTAACGTTAACTATACCTTAAATTGTTATCTTTTTATTTAATCAAAGATGCTTAAATTTTTTCAGTCATTATAGTAAAGTTTACCTTGTCGCTTTACTCTTGTATTGCTGAACCCTTAACATCCTCGCTGAATCTTAAAATTCGAATTATTAGAGCGTAACTGTTATAATCTTATTGAAACGGTCTGTTCGATTTTTATATTGTGTAACTCAAGTGTTCAACTATATAAACTATATTAATAAAGTTTTACATATTTATGTTTTAAGCCTATATCACTAGGCTACCTCTATTCGTCAAGAATTCTGAATCCACCATTTTTATTTAATTTGCAACCGCGGAATCATATCCAAGGAATCGCCGTTCGCTCCTTTATTGTCAATTCAATCAATTGTGACAATTTATCAGAAATATACTTGAACGCTTGAAAATTTTGTAATTTCTACAATTGTAACTTAACATTAAGAATTCTAATACGGAACATCTATGAACTATTTATTGAACTATTGATAGCTCTGCTTCTGCAACTTCATTAAAATATATATATATATATATGCTTTAAAATACATTTCAATTATTTTTCTTGCTGTTCTATGGTTAACCTTCAATTTATATAAAGACATTTGACTTTGTCGTAAAATCAAGATAAAATTTCGAATGTTCATATATGTTCAGTAACTTATTAAAATCTAATCTAATCTAATTGTGCGTTTCAATATTTTATTGTGTATCAAAATTTATATATCTATGACGTGAACCATAATTATATTCATATGGAAATTTTGAACAATAATTCTAAATTTGTATACTTATATATTTTATGTAACTTTAATTGAAATAGAGATTGTTCTACCAAATTATATTTTTAACATTTCGATTTCCCATTTATATTAAATCACTGTTATTAACATTCTACGTTGATTTCAAGTTAAATACTATTTACCTCGTGAAACAAGACAAAAACCTTATAACAATAATTAATTCATGTGTCATTTAATTGAGAATTCAGACAATCGAGATTTTATATTTACATTTGCATTCAGTAATTAATTCACGTCAAGAAATTATTTTATAATTATTATCTTTACCCCTACCCAAATTCCTTTAATAATAATTGTTCTTACAGCTGAAAAGAGGCAGGAGAATAAAACAAGTTGCTAGATTTAAATTCCTTTTTTTTCTTTCAAAAGAATTTATACATTAATTTTTTTTTATACCTTCATTGAGTTTTAAAATATTACTAGTAACAATTTTTATTTCCGTTTGAATCTTTACGGTCTACTAACCCCTTTTTGACGTGAGTCTAAAGCTCTAGCAGAGCTAGGTTGAGGACCACGGATCTAACACCCTTCCGGAAATCGGCGTGTACCAAAAACTCTAGCAGAGCTAGGTTGAGGGCCGTTGTTTTTCCTTCCTGATTTTTCCTTTGGCCACGGATTCCAAAACTCTAGCAGAGCTAGGTTGAGGGCCGTGGCTCCGTTTTCCCTTGTAATGATAAATATTGGAATTATCTAGAATGAATTTTTGTCATTATAATTGAACATTCTAAATAATTAAATCAACATTTAAATTCATGTATTACTACTTCCAACAAAAGTTTTCCCTTATTACTATAACTGTTCATTTGTTTTACTCGATTATTTTATTTCTATTAGTATCTCTCGTTTTCTCTTTTACTTTTGCACTAGCAACTTGTCTCTGCCTGAAGAAATAAAATATTTAATAACCACCCTGTGTCACTTATTATTGTAAACCCTTTTATTGAATCGAATATTTCACGTGTTTATTTGTTTACCGATCGAATATTTTATACGCCTATTGAACATTTTATACTGGTGTCTTTAATTTGATTGTTTCATGAAATTTCGTTAATACTGCTATTGTCCTTATTTAATAACATACCCTTGAGTTTTCGAATTACCATAAATCAGTTATCTCCAATTATTTTTGTTTTACTTCAAATAGATGGTGGAACCGGACCCACCTAAGATAGAGTTGAAATCACGCGGCACTACGACCTTGATCATCCCACGGCGTATTTTAGCTGCAAAAGTTAAACCCCTTCCCATCCAGAAGCCGCCTACCCCAATCCCTCGTCCCTTAATAAATAGGCGCGAACGCCCTCCCCTAATAGATTTGGAAGTTGAAGTGAATCCTCGTCCTATACCCATCCTAATCGACTTATCCACACCTAACCCCCAAATTATCCCTCGAGATTTTCCCCCAGCGCCACAAGAGCCACAACAAGGTCCTTCCTCATCCCTTCAACCGTCCAGGACCATTCCTCCAATTCCTTCCTCTTCTTCGGAAGAAACTCAACCCGGTCCCTCGAGCTCCACTCCTTCTCCAAATATCCTACACATCCCTTTGTACATCGATCCCGAACGCTTAAATCCAGACGAGAGGTACGTTCGAAATTTGTATATACGCGCCCATTTTCCCCACCTTTGTCCGTCCCTTTTCAACAAACACCAGAGTTCCTCGCCCGCTTTGGAAGAATCGGTCAAAAGAGCCAAGCGACGATAAACATATTTCACAGGTTAGAGTAATTAATTAATTTGTTTCAACTAACTTTATTCCTTCTCACTTGACCTCTCTGTGACGACAGCTCTCGCCAATCCCCGATAAAGCCTGTGTAAGCAGGTTGATCGAAAATCAATAAAGGAGAGCACCTCCGCAGGTACACTGAGGTAGTACCTGTGAAGGAAAATATTACGAACCGCGGATCAATTCAATTGGCTTTAACTTGAGACTCATTACTCACGGTTACTTTTAACATAAAATTCATCTTATTTTGTCCAATCTCATTTTACATCGAACCGCGGGACGTAACAGAAAATTTTGGTGGCAGCGGTGGGATTGGAAAAGTAAAATTGGAAAAGGTCGTTCACAGAGGTTGAAGGAATAGGGTTTTACTTAATCAATTTTAATTGCCTTGTTAATAATGGCTCATAATACTCGCTCCCAGTCATCGCGTACCTCTTCTGAAGTAAGTGAACCAACCCTTGCGGAAATCGAAATCTTACAAAAACAAATGAATGAAAAAGATAAGCTCCTTCGTGAACAAGCAGAGGCTTTAAGGAGGAGACAGAATGAATTAGAAAAACGGGAACGCGAACTTTCTAGAGGAACTACCGCTGCGGTAGACATACAAGATCTTACAAACATACTCGCTAATCTTCGCCATGATCTCGGTAAACTCAATCAACTTCCTAACGAAATGGAACGTTTAGGTTCTTTTGTCAGTGAATTACATCTCCAAATGTCAGACATGCGTAATCAAACTGCTATCCCCGATTTTCCCGAATCTCTGTTCAATGACGAATCTCCACCTTCCGCACCTCCTCAACCCCCTTCTACTTATAACTCTCATCCACCCCCTCCCCAAATGGAGTCCCCTTATATGCGAGTTAAGGACGTTATAGATGGAATTCCACGTTACGATGGGCAAAGGATGTCTGTCTATCAATTTGCTAAAATTTGTGAACGAACACTCAAACTTATATCCCCTATGCATGAATATCAGTTCGTTCAAATCATTGTTAATAAACTACAGGGCCACGCGTACACTGCTGTTGAGGGAATGCAATTTTCTGATGTCTCTTCTCTTACTCGTCACTTAAAATCAATTTTCGGTCATAACAAATCTTTGAATCAATACCGAGGAGAACTCGGGAATATCTACATGTTTCCCAACGAAAATCTTTTTAGTTATATCGACCGAATTAAAGAATTGAAGAATGCTATCATAGATGGAGAAATGGAAAATCCTTCTGGGTTACGGGAATTACACATCCGTGACCAAATCGATAAAGAGGCCTGTGATAGTTTTGTTAAGGGTCTGCCTTCTGATTTATTGGTGCGATTACAATTACACGGGGGTTATTTCACGTTAGATGATGCCATTGCCAATGCTATTCAACTCTCAAAAACTCTCGAAGCTGAAGCGCGTCGACAGAAATCTCAAATGTCTTCGAAACCTCCTCTTTCTCCCCCACGTGTAGACTATCCACCACGATCTGCTTCTCAATATCCAAGCACTGCAGGCTCATATCGTCCATTTATTAAACCCCTTGTCCCTGGGCAGTTAGGTCCCAACTTTCCTGAGGGTAAAGTCTGTAATTATTGCAAAACCCCGGGACATCTCATTAATGAATGTCGTAAACTCGCTTACCGTCGTGCATGGTTAAACAATCAACGTTCCCCTAATAATTCTTCTGCCAATCAGCCTGTTGCCGGACCATCCGAACAACCTACTACTATTCTCAGAAATCCGGAAAACATAACGGGCGTTCCGGTAAACGATGGTGTCCGCCCGAACGCCGAGAATCAAGGGCACCAAAATCAAAACTTAGCGCGGACGGTACGATTCAGCAATGCGACATAATTCCCGCAGCGCGAACGAACATTATCTGCGCAGACCATGATCCCAATATTACTCTTTCGTCGCCTAATTTAAAATACCCTTGTTTGTTTATGGTTGATTCAGGATCTGGAATCAATCTTATAAAAAAGGAATGCATCGAAGAAACGATTACCTATGAAAAACGGGATAATTTTGCTTTGCAAGGAATCTCCCCTGAACCCATATATACTCTCGGTTCTCTTACTATTTCTTTACTCGGGCGAGAAACCAAGTTCTATGTAGTACCTAACGATATTGCCTTCCCACAACACGGAGTTTTGGGAACGGATTTCTTTAAAAAACATAACGTTATCATTAACTTCGAAGAGAAATGTTTACAATATAACGGATCGAGCATTCCTTTTACTGAAACGAAATACATAAGAGTCAAACCAAGATCTGTCACTCCATTTTACGTTTTCATTTCTAATCCTGAATTAAAGGTTGGATATCTTCCACTCTTAAAGCCCATTGACGGTCTTTATCTCGGCGACGCTATAGTCACCAATTTAAATGGAAAGGCACACCTTCCAATTTTTAATACCACGGACGAGGAGTATGATATAGAGGTACCTGTGACTACACTACATGAGTATAACACATATGATGGTTGTATTTGCGATGTAAGCAGAAATAATACCTTTAGTCATGACAAATCTTCCGGAGGTCTCGATATTAATTCCAAATCCATTAAATACTCTGAATATTCTGAAATCCCTTCTACTTCTATTTCTATTAATTCTCATGATACCCGGGAACTCTACCTCGAGTCTGAGCCACCCCGTGGTGACGCTGATTCTTTAGAGCATCAGCTGTCCACAGGTCATCCTTTTTCTACTTCCAATTTATCATTGTATTTTAACGAAAGTCTGAGAGATTCTCTTACCCCCTTTGGTACTCCGCACCTAGGTGTTGGAGGTGCTGTGTTAACAGCCGACGGCCGTTCTGTTCCCTCCCCCACTGAATCTTGTTCTTACGAATCTCCCATATTTTCTAATTCTCGCGGTAATACTGTAGATACTCTAAGGTGTTCCTACTTCGGTTCTGGAATAGCTTCGGGTGCCACTGATCTCTTAAGACATCAGTCGGCCACAGGTCGTCCCAACAGTTTTACTGTCCAAGTTCTTACTAATTCTTCTAATTCCGACGACGAGTCTAATGACCGCGTCCAAATCATTTTACAACTTCTGCGTACGGATCATCTCAATCACGAAGAGCGAGAGGATCTGGTACAGCTCATTTCTCAATATTCAGATAGATTTCAATTACCTCATGATTTTTTAGAATGCACTCATGCTACTCAACATGTTATTCACACTATTAATAATGTGCCAATCCACGTCAAACAATATCGTTTTCCACCAGTTCATAAGGAAGAAATTGATCGTCAAGTTAATAAGTTATTAAAGGAAAACATCATAGAACCTTCTACTTCCCCATATAATTCACCTCTATGGATTGTACCCAAAAAGCCTGATTCATCAGGGAATAAACGTTGGCGAATGGTTATAGACTTCAGGAACTTAAACGAAAAAACTATCGGTGACGCGTATCCCCTCCCTAATATCACTGACATTCTTGACCAACTTGGTAGTGCCAAATATTTTTCTGTGCTTGACCTAGCTTCAGGTTTTCATCAAATACCAATGGATCCTAAGGACGCCCCTAAAACTGCCTTCTCAACCCCCTACGGTCATTATCAATTTAAGCGAATGCCCTTCGGTCTTAAAAATGCCCCTGCTACTTTCCAACGCCTAATGGATAACGTTCTGTCCGGTTTGCAAGGTATTGAGTTATTTGTTTATATGGATGATATAGTTATTTATGCGCGATCTCTACAGGAACATACTATTAAATTCTCTCGATTGATGAAACGATTGAAAGAGGCGAATCTAAAACTTCAGCCAGATAAGTGCGAATTCTTACGAAAGGAAGTTGCCTATCTAGGACACATTATTAGCGCTGATGGTGTTAAGCCTGATCCTAATAAAATAAATTCAGTAATAAACTTCCCCCAACCACGAAACCCCAAAAACATAAAACAGTTTCTGGGATTAGTTGGATATTATAGGAGATTCATTCCACAATTTTCTAAGATAGCAAAACCTCTAACTGACTTACTAAAGAAGGACAGGTCGTTCCAATGGAACGATCCGCAGGTTTTAGCTTTTAATACCTTGAGAAACGCTCTTTGCACCGAACCCATTCTACAATACCCAGATTTCTCGAAACCTTTCATATTAACTACTGACGCTTCCGGCTACGCCATTGGCGGAGTTTTAAGCCAAGGAAGTGTTGGAAAAGATTTACCAATTGCATACGTCTCTCGTACTTTAAATGAGACAGAGCAAAGATATTCTACAATAGAAAAGGAATGTTTAGCCATAGTTTATTGCATATCGCACTTTAGACCCTACTTGTACGGTAAAATGTTTACTATCGTCACTGATCACAAACCCCTTGTGTGGTTGTGCTCAATTAAGGACCCTTCTTCACGCTTATGGAAATGGAGAACTAAATTATCCGAATACAATTCGAAATTTATTATAAAAAGGGATCTTTAAATAACAATGCTGATGCGCTATCTCGAAACCCTCCCTCCATTCTCACACTTATGGTGCAACCTATAATTCCAGAACTCGTTGACGAATCATCCAATGAATCTATATCATCTGCACCTACTAAGCCACGTTCCAAACCCGTCACTATTTCTTTCCCACCGGAGCTTTCCCCCCCCGAACTTTTACCTTCTGTCTCTCCTGAACCAGTCGATGTAGAAATGCACGATGTCGCCGAATTATCAAAGGATGATTCTAGCCTTGAAGATTTTTCCCCTTACAGTTCTTCTGATTCTGAATCTGAAGAAGCGCCTCCCTCTCGAATAGCCCCTGTCCTAGAACAATCTGGGATGGATAAAATTAATATTAATTACTCCCGCGATGGGTTGGTATCTCAAAAGGATAACCTAGTTATATTTATTTCCATGAATGGATTACCTTTCGATGATGGTGCCAAAGAATTACAAGCCGCCTCCTTATTCCCCCAGTATAAATCTTTGACGTTTGAACGAGCCAACGTAATATCTATTAGTTCGAAATTTTTGATCTCTTTGCCTGTAAAATTTAATTCACACCTTCTAGTTGAGCCTAGTAATGTAAAGAGTTGCATAGAGTCACTCAGGGATGTTGTAACAGAGCTCGAACTATCCTCTTTCAGTATACGAAAAACAAACTTCGATTTTATTTCCTGGGCTTACATATATAAAGTTCTATATGATTATTTAAAGGATCTTTCTATTAATGTTACCATTTGTAAGGGTTTAGTACGCGTACCCGTAGAAGAAGAGCGTGCCCCTTTAGTATTAGAAAATCATTCTTCTGCAAGTGGTGGTCATAAGGGCGTGACCAAAACTTATAACAGAATGCGCCCCCATTTTTATTGGAAAACTATGAAACAAGATATTCAAGAATTTATTAGAAGATGTCGGGTTTGTCAACTTAAAAAATTGACCAGAATTAAAACTAAACAACCAATGGTAATAACGGACACACCAGGAAATGCTTTTGATAAAGTCTCTCTCGATATAATGGGACCCTTACCTACCACAACCCGTGGCAATTCCTATATCCTTACCATGCAGGATTTATTAACTAAATATTCGGTTGCTGTTCCCCTCGCTGAAACCACTTCCCTTTCCATAGCGAATGCTTTTACAAAAAATTTTATTTGCATTTATAGTGCCCCTAAGGCCATTTTGACGGATCAAGGCGCGAATTTCCTCTCCGCGTTAATGCGGAACTTAGCGAAACGATTCAATATTAAACACTATAAAACTACCGCGTACCACCCACAGGGCAATGGGTCTATAGAACGTTCGCATCATGTAATTATGGAATACTTGAAAACTCAAGTGCAAAAGGAAAAGGATTGGGACGATCACATACCTTTAGCCATGTTTTCTTATAATACTAGTGTTCATGAAGGAACAAAATATACTCCTTTCGAATTAATCTTCGGTCGTCTTCCCCGTTTACCCGTAGCTTACCCTCCTATTGAAGAAGACACTCTCGTTACCTACCCTGAATATTTAACCAATCTTTTCAATCGTCTATACGACATACAAAACGAAGCTCGCGAAAATTTAATTCAAGCAAAAGAAAGAAGTAAAAGGTACTACGATCGCCGCGTTAATACAGTTACCTTTCATGAGGGCGACTATGTATACTTGTTAAAGGAACCACGAAAGGGAAAATTCAGTGACCAATATACGGGACCTTATCAAATTTTAGAAGTAAATAGCGAAACCAATAACGTGACTATCCATTGTAAAAATAAACCACGAATAGTCCATCAAGACAAATTAAAATTAGCCCCGTTTGATCCGGGATGAACAAACCATTTTATATTTCTAGGCCCCAGTCGAGCTGAGCTCACTGAAGTGATCCGGTACTCCACTTCACTTCATCTCCATTTACTCGGTATTATTTTTATTCATCTTATTTTCTTTTACTTCTACTTTAATTAATTTTTCTTTTTCAAAATGCAAAATACTGTCTGTATAGCCCCTTTAGATGTAAGATGTCGAATCACTATACGCGTTCTTAATAAATTAACCAACCAACTTACTTGTTTAAATTGCCAGGATATTTCAAGTCTTTCCTTAAATAACGATTCTCAATATAAAATAATAACTAATCACGATATCGTTAGAGGACCATATGAGTCCTACTGTTGTCATAGATGCTTTCAGGAAATAACTACGAATTTACCTATCCATACTTGTACAACTTGTACAGATTCTTATAAGTTTTTGTTGAATCATTTTGGAAAGAGGTTTATAAATCCTCATTATACATATTTCAAATTCGATAACATTCACAGACATTTGAATCATATAACTAGCAGCATCTGCCTCCCCCGTACAAATCATTACGAAAATTACGCTCGTCTTTTTAGATAAAATGTGCCCGCCAGAAATCAGCAGGTGTCCCAGACCGCCTACGTTACTCGTCGATTACCCTTATGGTTCGCCGAATGTTATTGTTTTCGAGCGTATGGCAATCAAAGAACGTATTCCTCCCCAATAATATGCAACCACTGTTATTCTAACTTGGATTATCCTGAAGGCTACAATATTTCAGAATTTCACAGTCTTGTATATGGCAGTATTAATAACGAAATTAACTGTTTCCGTTGCGAAAGAGATATGAGATACGTTAGAAGAGCTGTAAATTGTGATGACTGTTTCTTAAAATTTATGAATATAGTCGGGGCCTTACGACGAGAAAATTACGACGTTAGTGCGGTATCTCGTCTCTACTACGATCTAATTGACGATGAGCTTGTAACTCTACATTTACATAATCCTAATGGAGTTCGTGAAAACAGGGTACTAACACTATAACCACTGTACTACTGATGGCTTAACACTAATATATCAACTTAATGCTAATATATCAACTTTGCATGTAATTACTAATCCAATCATAATCCTTAAGTTTAACAACTATTATCCTATATACTAAGTTAAATTATAACTGCTTTGAAATTAGTGTATGTTCGAGTCATTTTGTATAACCGATACCATATACTATAACCAAATATTATTTTGTTTTGTTAGATAAAATGTGTCCTCCGAAATTCAACGGGAGTCACAGATCACCCACTAGATACACTGACTATCTTTGGTTTAGTGAGTGTTATTGTATTCGCGCATTCGGCCGGCAAATCAGCAATGAACATCGGCCGATATGCCACAATTGTTATATAAAAAAGGGCCGACCGAATCACTACCGGTTTTCAGAATTTCACAGCCTTATGTACAATAGCACCATTCCTAGATTTGCATGTCTGGAATGTCGCAAAAATTTAAGACATGATACGAGAGCAATTGAATGCAACGGGTGCTTTCTTGCACTCATGAATGTAATCGGTATTTTGCGGCAGGATAATTATGACATCCATGCTGTATCGGAACTTCACTATGATTTGACCGATGATAAAATTGTAATACTAAATCTACACGATTCTAATAACATCCAAGGGGATGGGACATTAACGCTATAATTATTGCTATTATCGACCATGCTTTCAATTAATCTGATATTATGCCTACATTGTCTTAAGTCATAACTCGCGCACATACACATACTTATATAGCGAGGAAGTTAAAATTATATACTCATATTTACTATTTGACTGTACTTTAGTGTTACATTAACAATATAATATAATCCAATTGTTACAGACAATGATTTTTCTTGTTTTACTCTCACTTTTAATTATAAGTCAACCTATTATATCTTTGATCGGATTCGATTGCGGCGGACGCCATCTTAACATCACAACTGTCTCATTACTTGGAGCTGGTGAATGTGATTTAGAACATAAAACTACTACTTCTTCTGAGATGTACATTCAACTTCTTCAACTTTCCGATTACAATTACGCCGAGGTTATGCAGTGTAAGGTGGAAATACTACGTACCATTTACCATTGTGGGATGCACTCCCATATTTCAATCGTTACGGGAGGACAAATCTCTTACCTCGCAGAAATCTCCCAATCACGATGTCAACATATGTTCAACGAAGGAATTTTAAGAATTGGTGGTACCGGTGATTTCGTCGATGGACTCAAGGCCAACCACACCACTTCACGTAGTGTCACACTAGCCGGCACTACTCATCACGATGGATCTTGTAAAGGAACACAATATTCTGACCCATATGGAACTTGGGATGACGTCGTCGTCCAGGCCGTCGTCCAGGTTACCTTGAAGACTGCATATGTCCCTGTCAAGGTGGACACAGGAAAGATCATACTAAAATCTGGAACCATCTGCACCCTCAGCGATGGATTCTGCCTTGATTCTGACGATGGATACACATTCTGGAAACCTATGCCAACGTCATCTTGTAATTTTCACCAATACGATGTCCTTTACGAAGGACCTGCTACAAAAACTACCGGTGACACAACCCATTCACCCGTTGTATATAGCCTAATTACTGAAGATATCACTTTTGCTCTCACGCAAACAAAGGAACAACCTCTCTGCGGATATACACTCTTACGGACTGAGCACCCTAAACTTTTTATATTGGAAACCAAAAAGGGAGATGCCTTCGCTCACCGAGGCTCCATCCCTATCAATAATTTGGACATCTTTACTTATGTAAATTCGAAATTTGTCTATGTGGAAAAACACCTAAGGAACCAGATGACAGCCCTTTATTATAACGTTATACAGCAAAAATGCGAACTGGAACGAGAAGTAATCACTAATACATTATCTTTCGCCACTCTACAACCAGACGAATTCGCCTACAGATTGATGAAAGGACCCGGTTATATGGCAGTCGCCGCCGGAGAAGCCATCCACATAGTAAAATGCATCCCAGTTAACGCTGTCGTCAGAAAAACCGAAGAATGTTATTTAGAGTTGCCTGTTTCTGTAAGGAATGCTTCTCTTTTCCTAACCCCAAAATCACGTATCTTAACCCGTTTTGGCAACCAAAAGGAATGCAGTTATGAGCTTCCGACACTATATAAAATCGAAGATACTTGGATTCAGTTAACTCCACAAGCACATATTCATCAGCAAGATCCTCAGCAACTAAAACCTTTGACTCAACTCACCTGGAACTATTTGACCCCAGGACATCTCGCCATCAGCGGTATTTATTCTCCTACGGACATCGAAAGATTACGTAACCATATTATGTTTCCAGCAGAGAAACCAGCTTTATTAAACTCCATGGCACGTGGAATAACCGGTCATACACTAGGAGACGACTCCATATCCTTATACAATCTATTAGATGAAGACACTTTAAATAAAATTGCCGAGAGTGCTGCTTCTCGCATCTGGAACGGATTCATTACTTTTGGATCTGCCACCGCCGGAGTATTCGGCATTTTTCTAATCATCCGCCTTATTAAACTGACAATCGACACTGCAATCCACGGATACGCTCTTCATTCAGCCTACGGATGCACACTTCATCTCTTCGGAGCCCTGTGGAGCTCTATAACGCATCTCCTACTCCATCTGGCCCGAGGACCTGTCCGAGAAAATAAACAACGATCTCCGGACAAGGAACAAGAGGAACCACTCCAGGTAATAAAAGCAGTTGATCCTTCAGCTCCTTCAATTTCCGTACCTACGAGTAACATTATTACACAACCAATGATATATCGAGATTTGAGCGATCGTCTCTATCAAATAGAGAAAACTCCTACGAATACATCGGAGTTTTCTCCTAAATAAGAAGGGGGATGTGACGTCCCGCCAATTTTTAAAATTCTAAAAACTCTCTTATCTTATAATTTTTGCGTTACTAGATACTTATTCACAATTTTACGTTATTGCGAATTATCTCTTCCCTTTTTTCCACTACTATACATAGATATATATATACTCCAGTATTAAAATCATTATTTTCTATAATACTTACCACTTTATTGTACTATTTTGTTATTAATTACATTTTATTACATTATTTCTATTATTAATATATTTTTCTATAAATTGCTATTTCCTTATACTCTTGTTATATATATATATATATATCTAATATGCAACAAGACGTTGCTATTGGAAAGATGGAAAAATTAGAAAACGAAATAAAAAGGAAGAAAAACGTAAAATCTAAAAAACACGTAAAAACTAATTATATTAATTAAATTCACTACTAATGTCTCACTCAGTATATGCCGCGACTTCCATGCATAGGGAGTCTCATTATATATATTTTGTTATTGGCACAGCATATCAATCACTATAACTTTAATTAATACCATATACTATATTTACAATAAGACACAATACCCATATATATATATATTGTCATGATGCGGGCAATGCACTCGGATAATCATCTTTAATAAGTGACTAAGAAAAGGTAAGGAAACCCAATAAAAACTATAAAAATTAAAATCAAAAATAAAAATAAATCTTGCATACTTATCATCGAATTATATTAATATCTTCTAAATTATTTATATGTTACACTATATTTAATCATTGCTTCACTATAAAATATAATCTTACCTTTATATTCGCTTGTACTTTATCACATAGTGAGTTAATTAAAAATATAAAAATCAAATAAAAATTATAAAACGCAAAACTATTAAAAACAAGAGTTGGTAGCGTCATAACTCGTTGCGTAACCATTACTATCGCCGAAATATTATAAGGCTATTTCATAATACTCTATTTCGATTTGAATATATAATTCGTTATTTTATATCATAAGTAATCTAACGTCGCTTCTGTTGAACGAATAAGTTCTTTTAGATTTACTTAATTATCTAGAGAAGCGACTAAGAAATGTGCTTCTTACAATAACTAATTAATAATTCTTTATTACTTATGTTTGCTTCGCTTCACTAATGCTAATACTTCCGCTATAATTCCCCGTTATAACATTTATCAATCCACTATTAAATCATTATATCATGTAAAACTAACCCGAATAAATTATAAAATATTAAATCACATATAAATAACTAATCTTGCATACTCGTTGTCGAACATCTATACATTATCCTACATTTAATTATTATTTTATTACAAAACATAATTTCTGTGTTACTAGACACCTATGTATAATTTTACATTATTATAAATTATCTCTCTTCCCTCTTAATCACGATTCAGCATAAACATATATCCCCTATAATGTTTAGCGTTAATTTCGTTGCTATTACAATTTTATTATAATTATTGCAATTATCACCGTTAAGACATTATATCATATAAAATAAACTCAAATAAAAATTATAAAATATAAAATCAACTAAAAAGGTTATAATATATATTCTCATACATTTATTGCATTATACCGGTGTTAGATATGAATTAATAAATATATATAAACAGTTAAGTTACCTTTTAATCCATATAAATAACCGCTTATAAGGGTAATATGTATAAGAATTTTCAGGCCTCTAATTGTCACTATTTTCCAAATATTAATAACTATTTTCTCATTAGTTAATTTTTTCATAAACTTTAATATAATTCAAAAGAGTCTTTTAAACCAAAACTAATGCAATTCTCTGCTTTCCAGAGTTCTTCTTAATTCGCGAATTATTGCCGAAAACTGTTCCTAAAGAATATTCATGTAACCCTTATAGTACGACTCTTTCTCCATATATATATATATACTCTATGTCCGCACAGCTGAGCGTTCCTGTGTGCACGACCGCTGCTGCATTCCTATGTGCCTCGGGCGCATCTAATGGATTATTTCTTTTGTTTAATTACTGATATCCTCTAGAGATGATCCGCGTATTACCTTTATTCGATTTCGTATAATTTTATCATAATATCCATCCCTTTTATGCGTTGTCCACATACGAACACCAAATCTGCTTCCGTATTAAACTTATTCACTCTAACCTTATTAATCTATCTCTGTCTTATGCATATGTCTTATAGACAAGAGCTTGATCTTCTAAACGACTTGCTTTTTATTTAATCGTTTTTGCCTTTTACATATAACCCTCTATAATCTTTATTAAGCTTCCGCTCGCATTTATATAATATTGTTAATGCACAATTACTATATGAGAATCTATCGAACCTCCCCTGTTCAATACTTTATTATTCATATGTTATATTTTGATAAATTTGTTATTTTCGTCGCTCTCACATATATGCGTTAATATTAAGAAACCGCTTGCAACAACCTTGACGGAAAAATATCTATTTCGCTCTTTATCAAAGTAACGAGTCTCAACAATGTATGCCGCGCCAGGCTACCACGAAATAGTTGTTGAATTAAAATTTGCAGCCGCCTAAACGTCTAGCAGATAAGGCGAGGAAAATACTCGGGTTACAATTTTAGTTTATTTAATAGTTCGTCACTAGGATGATGCAAGCTAACGTGACACAGATTCGTACGTCACGATTTCCTACCCTTTACATTTTGCATTTAAGAGCGTACTCCCTACTCTATGTACACCCCCTCCGTTGAAATTGCGAGGGCCCGAAAAATCCGTCGCAACCTACTAGAGGAGCGAGAAAAGGTCGACAGAAAGATCAGAGGTTTTGAAGTGAAAGCACGCGCGAATTTTTCAGCAAAAATTGAACTTAGAATATTTTCGCGAGTTATTGGTAGTTATACGTATACATCATTGTCAATTGAAGTTTTTATAAGACAGACAGATCGGAGATTTTGAAGTAAAAAGACGCGCTCCGAAATTTTGAAAAAAGGAACTTAGAATATTTTCGCCAGTTGCTGTCAACCAAGTTCTATAGGGCAGAGGGATCGGAGCTTTGAGAAATCCAAGGCTCCAAGTAAAGAAGGAAGTAGTTAACCCAATTGTGAAATAAATCACCGTAAGTCTTCCATTACTTCATTTTGCTTATACTTCATTGATTATTACGGCCGAACAATCATTGGTAATCCGTCATTTCGTATCACACATTTAAGTAATTCTCTATGTCCACAATTTAATTCACAATAATAATTATGAATTTTTAATAAATTTTTCTTTCATTAACGTTAACTATACCTTAAATTGTTATCTTTTTATTTAATCAAAGATGCTTAAATTTTTTCAGTCATTATAGTAAAGTTTACCTTGTCGCTTTACTCTTGTATTGCTGAACCCTTAACATCCTCGCTGAATCTTAAAATTCGAATTATTAGAGCGTAACTGTTATAATCTTATTGAAACGGTCTGTTCGATTTTTATATTGTGTAACTCAAGTGTTCAACTATATAAACTATATTAATAAAGTTTTACATATTTATGTTTTAAGCCTATATCACTAGGCTACCTCTATTCGTCAAGAATTCTGAATCCACCATTTTTATTTAATTTGCAACCGCGGAATCATATCCAAGGAATCGCCGTTCGCTCCTTTATTGTCAATTCAATCAATTGTGACAATTTATCAGAAATATACTTGAACGCTTGAAATTTTGTAATTTCTACAATTGTAACTTAACATTAAGAATTCTAATACGGAACATCTATGAACTATTTATTGAACTATTGATAGCTCTGCTTCTGCAACTTCATTAAAATATATATATATATATATGCTTTAAAATACATTTCAATTATTTTTCCTGCTGTTCTATGGTTAACCTTCAATTTATATAAAGACATTTGACTTTGTCGTAAAATCAAGATAAAATTTCGAATGTTCATATATGTTCAGTAACTTATTAAAATCTAATCTAATCTAATTGTGCGTTTCAATATTTTATTGTGTATCAAAATTTATATATCTATGACGTGAATCATAATTATATTCATATGGAAATTTTGAATAATAATTCTAAATTTGTACACTTATATATTTTATGTAACTTTAATTGAAATAGAGATTGTTCTACCAAATTATATTTTTAACATTTCGATTTCCCATTTATATTAAATTACTGTTATTAACATTCTACGTTGATTTCAAGTTAAATACTATTTACCTCGGGAAACAAGACAAAAACCTTACAACAATAATTAATTCATGTGTCATTTAATTGAGAATTCAGACAATCGAGATTTTATATTTACATTTGCATTCAGTATTAATTCACGTCAAGAAATTATTTTATAATTATTATCTTTACCCCTACCCAAATTCCTTTAATAATAATTGTTCTTACAGCTGAAAAGAGGCAGGAGAATAAAACAAGTTGCTAGATTTAAATTCCTTTTTTTTCTTTCAAAAGAATTTATACATTAATTTTTTTTTATACCTTCATTGAGTTTTAAAATATTACTAGTAACAATTCTTATTTCCGTTTGAATCTTTACGGTCTACTAACCCCTTTTTGACGTGAGTCTAAAGCTCTAGCAGAGCTAGGTTGAGGACCACGGATCTAACACCCTTCCGGAAATCGGCGTGTACCAAAAACTCTAGCAGAGCTAGGTTGAGGGCCGTTGCTTTTCCTTCCTGATTTTTCCTTTGGCCACGGATTCCAAAACTCTAGCAGAGCTAGGTTGAGGGCCGCGGCTCCGTTTTCCCTTGTAATGATAAATATTGGAATTATCTAGAATGAATTTTTGTCATTATAATTGAACATTCTAAATAATTAAATCAACATTTAAATTCATGTATTACTACTTCCAACAAAAGTTTTCCCTTATTACTATAACTGTTCATTTGTTTTACTCGATTATTTTATTTCTATTAGTATCTCTCGTTTTCTCTTTTACTTTTGCACTAGCAACTTGTCTCTGCCTGAAGAAATAAAATATTTAATAACCACCCTGTGTCACTTATTATTGTAAACCCTTTTATTGAATCGAATATTTCACGTGTTTATTTGTTTACCGATCGAATATTTTATACGCCTATTGAACATTTTATACTGGTGTCTTTAATTTGATTGTTTCATGAAATTTCGTTAATACTGCTATTGTCCTTATTTAATAACATACCCTTGAGTTTTCGAATTACCATAAATCAGTTATCTCCAATTATTTTTGTTTTACTTCAAATAGATGGTGGAACCGGACCCACCTAAGATAGAGTTGAAATCACGCGGCACTACGACCTTGATCATCCCACGGCGTATTTTAGCTGCAAAAGTTAAACCCCTTCCCATCCAGAAGCCGCCTACTCCAATCCCTCGTCCCTTAATAAATAGGCGCGAACGCCCTCCCCTAATAGATTTGGAAGTTGAAGTGAATCCTCGTCCTATACCCATCCTAATCGACTTATCCACACCTAACCCCCAAATTATCCCTCGAGATTTTCCCCCAGCGCCACAAGAGCCACAACAAGGTCCTTCCTCATCCCTTCAACCGTCCAGGACCATTCCTCCAATTCCTTCCTCTTCTTCGGAAGAAACTCAACCCGGTCCCTCGAGCTCCACTCCTTCTCCAAATATCCTACACACAGTGATGGGAGATGTGGGATTTTCGTGCGCATCCTCCTGCGCACGTGCCTCAGATTGGCTAGCGACTTACCGCGCTTACTCGCACCGTTCAAAAACTTGCGCAGCTACGTTATATTTTATTATAAAATATTTTTGATTGTGTTGAAATAAAAAGCAATGAAAAATAATATTGGTGCAGAAGAATAATTTAAAAGCAGTCATTTAATAATGTTTTTTATTAATAAACAAATGATTAAATTTGTCACATTTTATTAATAATTATTATTATCGGATTTCCACACCACCCACGAGGTACCGATTAGGGCGCGTTTCTTTTAGATTTAAGTGGGAAGATCGCCTATAGCCCTATGAACCCACAATTTTATTACGTAAAGGAAGTTAGAATTAATTTTATTAGACATTAAAATAAAAAAAATATATAAAAATCAATTTTGAAAACCGAGAAAATAAACCTAAATAATCTAGTCGTACATCGTACTATTAAATAATTCTAAATGTCTATCATTTACTTCAAAATCAAAACAATGTATATCTCGCGACTGAAAATAAGACCGCACGATGCAAAGTGCATTTAAATTATCGGGCGACGTTTTATTTCTTTTCGGACACATAACATCCGTTACTATAGAAAATGTTCTCTCGGCTGGCGCATTAGACTGAGGCAGGCATAAAATTACGGAAAGCAATTTATTTAATTCCGGAAACATGACGGTATCATTAATGTCTTTAATATTAGCAACAAACTTCCACAAATCTTCAATTGTCGCGTTCTGCAAATTAATTTTATCATTATCGATAAATTCTAATGGTAACGCAACCCATTCCGCGGACAAAGTAAAGTTATTTATTAAACGCGGGAATTTAGAGGAAACATTAGTCAAATCCACAATTTCGGTTCGCGCTTCATCATTTAATAAAATTTTAGGCTGAATAAATTTTAAATCTTTTAAGAAACTATCAAAAATAGGAAAACGATCGCAAATTTCTAACACGCACGTTTTATAAAAAGTTAAACACGTTTCGCGAACTTCTTGTACGTAATCATTGGGTAAATCATTGAGGAGAATTTCACAGTCGGGTCCCATGTATATTTTTTCTTTTACAATTTTCGGATCGTTTACATTTAAATTTAATACGTCGTCTATTAATTCCGGTTTTACGAAATTGTTCGCGATTGTTTTTAATAATTTAATACTTCGCGATGGCAGCTCGTGAATTAGCACTTTATCCGATTGAAATAACGCGTTAAATTGATTTAAAAAATGTAAAACGTATTTTAAAAAGTACATATATATTTTGTTTTTAATATCGCTCAAAAATTCCCGCAATTTTGCTGCCGTTTGCGATTTTAATTCTACTTCTTCTAATAACAAAAAATTTTGAAGAGGGATCCAATTTTCTAGAATTTGTTCTATACAAAAATATAATGACAACCACCGAGTTCTTGCGAGTTTTAATAATTTATTTTGTTTTATACCGAAAAAACATTGAAATTCTTTATATTTAGCAGCGCGTTTTGGACTCCCATTTATGTACGCAATGATACCGCGAATTGATTCATCGCAAATTTTCATTATGTCATCACACGCTTTATTCGCGACGAGTGCCGAAGAATGACAAATACAATTTAAAATTAATACATCGGGATTTTCGTTTTTTAGTTTTTGCGCGAACGACTCGTTTTTACCGATCATTACGCTGGCATTATCACAAGCTACAGCTACGATGTTTGTGAAAGGAATTTGCTCTTGCTGAAAGAAATCTTTGAAAATTTCAAAGATTCTTTCAGCAGAACAGTCCGTTGCATCGAGCTGAAGAAGAGCTAATAACTGCGTAATGATTTTTCGCGAAGTTGGTTCTACAAATTTTACCATGACGCACAAAAGTTTGTTACTCGAGATATCCGTACTTTCGTCGACAAATATTGAAAACGGCGTTGTTTGTAAATAGTTAATTAATGTTTCCGTAATTTCTTTAGCGATTACATTTTTTATCAATTGCGTGCATTTTTTACGACTTAATTTAATATCTTTAATAATTTCCGAATCCGGACACACTTTTTTTATTACCGGCGAAAGATGTTCCACGATTGATATCGCGATATTATGTTCACTTATAAAAGCGGCGATGGCTAATTCGCCTTTTTTTACATTTAACGCGTGAGAATTATCTTCCGTTTCCATGATATTAAAATCGAGTTTATTGCAAAGATCGCGATGTTTTTCCGTTTTCGCGTGTCTTTTTATTTCCGACTTCCCGCCTTTTAACGCTTTATTGCAAACCGAGCAAAAAAAAGTATTATCACTATTTTCATTGTGTGTTAGCCAACCACGAAACTCTCTTAACCAACGCGAGCAAAATTTTTTTATTCGTTTTTTTTTAGGCTCCGCGACGGATTGCACACTTTCAGTATTAACCGAACCGGAATCTGACGTTAAATCCATCCTCCTGATTTACCCTTTAAACGTATTAAAATATAATAAATACCTTAAGAAAAAACACCTTCCCAGTCGTAAGCGCACTTTTCTCACTTTATCACTAATTATGTTATAATTAACACGGCAGCAAATAATTATATAATGGAAATAATATTTTCTCTATGCACAACGTATACGCCTGCTAGATGTAAAGCCTGTAGACTGACTAAGTCGTTGGAAAACAATTGATAAGTCATCTTTAGATATTCTGTTTGTGAAGAAAACAAAAACGCGGCGAAATCGCGGCGAATTCAAAATTCAAGACGTATGTAATGTCTACAACTATCAGAGATAGGAAGGAAATATATCGCATTAAATCAGTAATAATATAAAGACATGATTTTTCATCATTTTTCATATAATAAAAATCAGTAACGCTTTTAATAACGTGAAAACATAAATCGATTAAAAACTGAAAATTTAATTACTGTAAATCTTGTACAGTCTTAAGGGGTTAGGCCACCCCTGAGGGCCCCCCCATGATTTTAAGGCCTCAGGGGTGGCCTAACTCCTTAATAATTTTTGATAATCATTCTCCATTTTATATGGAATAAAAATTAATTAAAGAAGGAATTTGTTTCATAATTAAATTCTAACTTCCTTTACGTAACAAAATTGTAGGTTTATAGGGCTATAGGCGATCTTCCCACTTAAATCTAAAAGAAACGCGCCCTAATCGGTACCTCGTGGGTGGTGTGGAAATCCGATAATAATAATTATTAATAAAATGTGACAAATCTAATCATTTGTTCATTATTAAAAAACATTATTAAATGACTGCTTTTAAATTATTCTTCTGCACCAATATTATTTTTCATCGCTTTTTATTTCAACAGAATCAAAAATATTTTATAATAAAATATAACGTAGCTGCGCAAGTTTTTGAACGGTGCGAGTAAGCGCGGTAAGTCGCTAGCCAATCTGAGGCACGTGCGCAGGAGGATGCGCACGAAAATCCCACATCTCCCATCACTGCCTACACATCCCTTTGTACATCGATCCCGAACGCTTAAATCCAGACGAGAGGTACGTTCGAAATTTGTATATACGCGCCCATTTTCCCCACCTTTGCCCGTCCCTTTTCAATAAACACCAGAGTTCCTCGCCGGCTTTGGAAGAATCGGTCAAAAGAGCCAAGCGACGATAAACATATTTCACAGGTTAGAGTAATTAATTAATTTGTTTCAACTAACTTTATTTCTTCTCACTTAACCTCTCTGTGACGACAGCTCTCGCCAATCCCCGATAAAGCCTGTGTAAGCAGGTTGATCGAAAATCAATAAAGGAGAGCACCTCCGCAGGTACACTGAGGTAGTACCTGTGAAGGAAAATATTACGAACCGCGGATCAATTCAATTGGCTTTAACTTGAGACTCATTACTCACGATTACTTTTAACGTAAAATTCATCTTATTTTGTCCAATCTCATTTTATATCGAACCGCGGGACGTAACACCGGTTACAGCAACGCGGAAAAAATGCAGCACATAGTCCTATTTTTACCATTATTTACATGCAAATTTTAAACATTAAACATATAGTCCAATTTATATACACACCCACTACCAGGTATTTATATTCTCTTATTATTTCTTTTATTTTGCATCAATTTAGGCTTTTTTCCTTAAATCGTCCTATGCGGCTTTCCCTTAGGCCTTTTATACGTTCCGCGGCTTTACCTTAGTCGTCTAAAGCCTACAACGCAGTATTCATACATATGCGCTAGCTTTATACCAACGAGTTTACCATCTAGATATAGTTTATGGCTAACCGCGCGCCACCGCCACGCCGAGTTTCCACTCTCGCGCCTTGTGTTCTATGCTCGCGCGCGACTGCTCCGTTTACGTGTCATTTGCCACTTCGTGCATCCGTAACTCGGTTATTCTGATTATTTCGTCCGCGTAGGTGGTTGCTGCTTCCTCGTGCCGGTTCCCAGAGGCGGTGGTAGGACCCGACGGGAATATTCGGATCTCGTGAATGCTTGTGTCATGCATCTGCATCCATGTGCCGCAACGCGTTGCATCGCCACACTATCTCGTTACTGGACCTCTATTTACACTTGTGCTTTATCTTTTAGTGCACAATACCAATGCTTGACACCATCCCACGCCTCTCAGGCATGCAGCCAGGAAAGAGAAAAAGGGGAGGCGCCGAGACCTGTCACCTCTTCCCCCTCACCCAAAATCGTCTTCGCTATATGGAGTCCGCATTTCCTCCATGGTATCAACGATCTCCACACTATGCTCCTGAGGATATCTTTAACGTGTCTCTTGTCAGTAGGATGATTGGTAGTCCGCAAATCCAGGTATTACTTGCGTGCATCCCCTAATCTAGCCTAACCAAGACGGTGAAAGACTATTTTTGATGTGGTACTCTGTTAGATTATCATCGTAGATTCTCCAGAAGTTAAGCGTCACCACTTGAGGCACACGTAGGAGGTTTCCAACACGTCCGCCGCTACTCCACTCGCTCAGTCCATGGTATACAGCTGCATTCTGTGTCATCCATCTCTATGCTACTTATAACTTACTTTCGGATGCACAAGGAACTTGAAAGCTCAAAGGGAGAGCATCCAGGGGGGATAATTTATCTTGTTCCTATAAATGTCCGCAAGTATCTATGTATTAAGCCTATTTACAACGCAACGTATCATCTCTTATACTCTGTCTCACTATATTAATTATTTTTTATTTGTTTCAGGTACTCGGGGAGCAGCAATTCTCAACCACAAGCACCCGAAAATATATCCGTCCTTCCTACCTGTTCATGTCATCTATAACCTATAGATTTCTCCTACTAACCGCATTTTAAGACACTCCACAGTATTTTACTTCACATATCTTACTTCCAGATGCCCCAGAGATTTCAAAGCTTCACAGGGAGTATCCAGGGAACAGATCCATCTTATTCCTATAGGTATATGTGAGTATTTTTGAATTTAGTCTATTTACAACACTATATTTGACGCCATTTTTATTCTAACTCGTTTTATCTTTGATTTAGACTCTCAGGGAATACTAAGTTTCGATCGTACGCCTCGATGGATACATCCGGCCTCCTTTTTACACACAAGTATCATCCATAGTCTCTGAGTTTCCCTTACTAACCGCATCAAAAGACATACTGCAGTGTTTTATCTTCACATATCTCACATCCGGACGCACAGAAGTTATTGAGCTCAAAACATAAAGCCTCCAGGGAGTGGATTCAATCTTGTTCTTGTGAATATATATAAGTATTTATATTTCTATCTTATTTACAACACTACGCATTTCAACTTCTAATTCTATCACACTATGTTTTATTTCAGGGAGTAATAATCTCTAACCATAGGCCCTGAAAATACCTCCGATCTTGTTTTATGTAAGTATCAACCATGGATTATAAGTTTCCCCTACTAGACCACATCAAGTGACATACTACAATGATTTAACCTTCTCTTTCTTAATTTCAGACACACGGAGCGTTTCGGGATTCAACAGAGAGCATCCGGAAGGTAATTCACTCTTGCTCCTACAGGTATGTATAAATATTTATAATTTTACCCTATTTATAACGTTACACGTTGTGTCTTGCCATTCTGTATCGCTATGTCTTTATTTCAGGCACTCAGGGAGTAACAAGTCTCTACCGTAAGCGTCCGAAGACATGACCAGCCTTGCTTATTATAATAACACCGCTATTTGTTCTATAATTCTCCGCAGTATACACCCGATAAACTTATCCCTCCTTATCTATCTAGTTCCACATACGCTATTTCTTATATAAGTACTCTGTTATATCTATTTCTACCCTATACCAATACAGATCATTGTATTATTATGACTACAGTAGAATACATATTTTTCGCTAATTTACATACTTATATACATAGCTTCCTATTCTATTTTAAATGTTTCTACAAATTTTTACTATGACTATCTTGCATTCTTCCTGTGGCCTTGTATCACCGCCCAGATACTCGAGATATTTTATTATTTTCCACTACTCCTATTAATATGCCTATACGTGCGGCTTACATTGACCGTACCCGTATGCTATTCTACAACGCGCGCTCGTGCTCAGAACAGTTTGTATCACTGCCTCACGCTTCTGTTACGTGACTTATCGCCTACGGTCGTACCAACGTTACAATCTTGCAGTCTATTACAGAATCCCATATATGTAATACTCCTATATTGCTAGTAGAGCTTCGAGGACGGTGCAAACACTACGGCGCAGACATATATGAGCCTCTCTTTCTTCTCGAGTATTACAGCTTTGTGCGCATGCGTTGGCTTTTCTTAGACGACCAATGGAATGCCGTACAAATCAAAAGCGCGTATAAACGATTGTTGGTTAGACATCAACTTAGAGAATTTGATAACGGAATTGTCTTTTTGATAGCGTAGACATATTACACGTTAGTTCTAATGTCAAGAATATTAAATGCCCGATTGGTGAAATACATTGTTTACGCAAATCCATTAACGCATTAGAAGAGGAGGGGATTAACAACCGCCCCAGCGACGCTTTACCGCATGCGCATAGCGCTACAGAACTCCAGAAGAAAGAGAAACAAATATACGTCTGCACCGTAGTATTTCCACCTCTTCCACTCATTGCTCAGATAGGATACTAGCAATATAGGAGTATTACATATATGCAGAATCCATGGATCTAAAGAAGATATGGGCTGCGTTCCGATATTCACTGCCAGTACTGAAAATCTATAGTATACGTGACGTAAACTACAGATTTTTAGTACTGCCAGTAAATATCGGAACACAACCATGGATGGAGTCTAAAGTGTGTATACGGGCAAGGGGGCTGTGAAATTTGCGGCAAGGAGAATGCATAGTGCTGTCTCTTTCTGTAGGTAACCTTCGTATGTTTCCGTCGCATATCCGATGATTCCCGAAAGATTATATATCCCATACAAGACGCAATGCGCAGTTCGGATATCTTCGGTTACATTCGTTACAAAGCCGAAGGTTACCTACAGAAAGAGACAGCACTATGCATTCCCCTTACCGCAAATTTCACAGCCCCCTTGCTATAGACTCCATCCATATCTTTTTAGATCCATGGCGACGACCTTACCTAGTCCCACGGACTAAGGAATAGAGGGACGGAGCACAAGCTGTACCGGTCACTGAACTATATATATACTGGAAGAGGCACTGGCATAGGCAGCCCATGAACGGAAAACGTGCCAGAGACAGATAGATTTTAGGGGCAAGCTGTCTCACTCTTTTCGTCATTGCGCCTGCGCAGAACGATACTGTACAGTCGATGTTAAAAGTTTATTAAAGTCATTCAGGTGACAGTGATTGAGTGAAGAGAAATTTTTCTTTGCTTACTAGCATAAACTTTTGGATTTGACTGTACAACAAAGACAGGCTGCCCCGGAATCTTCTCTCTTTGTTAGCACGCTTCAGACAACCCAGTGCCTCTTCCAGTATATATATAGTTCAGTGGTACCGGTGAGGTACGTTTGCGGCGGGGGGGGCCGCCATATTCGTTTAGTAATCACCACACATAGAACTCACTATTTGCGTACGTGTGAGAAATGAAAGTCAGATCCTGCGCACAATAACAAAATAGAAATAGGAATAATTATTAAATATTATAAATAAGAAATTAGAATTATTTATTTAAAAAATAAAAAGAATAGAATAAATTAATGCGTGAATTAAGAAATAAGAATTGGAACTAATTAATATATTTTATTCTCTTGTTAGATGTAAAATAATTTCTCTTTTCAACAATAAACAACAATAACAACAATAACAACAATAATAAAACATAAAATCACCGCCTAACCTCTTTACGCTTGTCACTCGTTATGTCTCGTGGCACCACTACACGAGTGTAACCATGTCACAGACACAGGATCTCTGTGTGAGAATCGCTACATCAATATGGCGGAAAGCAATCCCCCCCGCACGCTTGAGTTACCCTCTCGCCTAAACTAGGACTTTAGGCCGGTATTCATAGTCAGATCTTATTTTGAAGATCGCCTTAAGTTTCGTCTTAAGATGCCCTCTACATTCATAGACAATGAATGAGACAAAACTTAAGAGAAAATTTAAGCTATGACTTATAGAAGTCTATCTTATTTGGAGATAATCTTAAGACTTTTTAATAAGATTCATGAACATATCTTATTTCACATAAGCATGATTTTAAGATTTTCTTATTACTGTTGAATTCACAGTCATTTAAGATGATTTTAAGCATTTCTCTAGCAAGACAAAATCCAAGTCGAGTCAGAAGTAGACTCAAGATAATCTTATCTGATTTGTAATAACAAAGTACAAAATTTTTAAGTCATAAAATTTGTTATTTTAAATTTAAATGAGAGCAACTGTTTATTTTTATTAAAAGTAATGGAAATAGAAAATTTAAATATTGATTTAGAAGAAATTAATGAAAGCGATTCCAGCGATGATGAAGGTTACGTACGAGCTCCGAAAAGATACATAAGAGACTGGATGAATCCGTTTGAATATTATTATAACCAAGAATTTAAAAGGCGTTTTAGATTTAATAAAGAATCTATTCTATATGGAATTCTACCTAAAATAGAAAATGAACTAAAATGTAAAAATAATCGTGGCCTTCCTATTCCTCCAGTACATCAATTATTAATTTGTCTACGATTCTATGCAACAGGCAGTTTTCAGGTAAATATGTAATTATTTACACATAATTATATGTAAATAATAATATATATAATTATATATAAAAAATATAATATAATAACAATAATTTTAATAAAAATTTAATAATAATAATTATTAATAATTAAATTATTAATAAAATATAATAATTATTATTGTAGCAAGTACTTGGAGATACAATAACACAGCCACACAAAAAAAAAAAAATTTCGACGCAGATGGTGAGATTATGATTACTATATGTTTTTCGGGTCGCTGAATCCGAATCCGAGGTCAGTTTTACTCCTGCACGTCAGGGTTTTGACATAACCTCAAAAAACATAGTAAATTTGAATTTTCTAAACATAAATAAAAAGCAAATAACAGATTTGTAGTATTTTAATCATTTTCTTCACAAGAAAAACAATCACTAAAAAGGTTTCGCAAACCCATGATTGTCTTATGGATCATGATGCTTTCTGCTACATATGTGCTAAATTCGAAGTAAGTTATTTAAGAAAACCTGTTGATGTCGATATACGCTCAGCGTATGAAAAAATCTTCAAGTTAAAGATGGATCAGCTTAGCAACTGGGTTCCACATATTATTTGTGATTGTTGTAAAAGAATGCTCACTCGATGGAAAAAAGATCAAAACAAAGATTGTATTAAGTACTCTAGTCCAGCCATTTGGCAAAGTCCTACTAATAAGGAAGAATGTTACTTTTGTTTAAATCAAATAAAAGGTTTCAGTAAGAAAAACAAGCAGAAAATTGTATATAAAAGCACTACATGTGTGATTGCTCCAGTTTTAATTGAAAACAATACGTTGAAAACTAAATGTAACCGCGTATGTAAAGACACTCAGCCGATGGACATTGATGAACAGTTCTCTGAAACAAATGAATCTGAGAGCGATGACAACAATGACAGTGATACGGAGTATGCAGCTCATGACAAAAAACCACCAGTCCCGTCATTGATTTCACAGTTGGAATTGAATGATCTTATTCGAGAACTAGGTTTACCAAAAGATGGTTCCGAGCACTTAGCTTCATTTCTCAAAGCGAAAAATGTTTTAGAACCAAAAACTAAGATTTCTGTGTACCGTAACCGTGAAAAAGAGTTTCTAAAATTCTTCAGTAAAGATGAAAAGTTATCACTCGTATTTTGCACTGATGTTGAAGGTCTTATCAATGCATTGAAGGCGAATTGTTATAAAGCCACTGATTGGCGACTTTTCATAGATTCGTCTAAACAAAGTATCAAAGCAGTTTTACTCCACAATACAAATGTTTATGTTCCAGTTCAGATCGCACACTCAACTATCATGCAAGAGAAGTACGATAACATGCAAATTCTATTGAAAAAAATAGACTATAATAAGCACTTATGGCAGATTTGCGGAGATTTGAAAATCATATCAATGTTACTCGGACAACAATCAGGATTTACTAAATATCCTTGCTATTTATGTTTGTGGGATAGTAGAGATAGAGCAAAGCATTACGAACAAAGAAATTGGCCTGTAAGAGCATCGTTGACCACTGGTTCATATAACATCATTCACAAGTCGTTAGTAGATCCATCAAAAATTCTCATCCCTCCCCTTCACATAAAGCTTGGTCTGATGAAGCAGTTCGTTAAAGCTTTAGATAGAACAGGTAAATGTTTTCTATATCTCCAATCGAAGTTTCCAAAACTTTCTGAGGCAAAAGTGAAGGAAGGAGTATTTGATGGACCACAAATTCGCAAGCTGTTCAAAGATGAAAATTTTACTAGTATAATGAACGGACTTGAGAAAAAAGCTTGGCTTAGTTTCAAAGACGTGGCACACAATTTTTTGGGAAATACAAAAAGTCCACAGTATGAAAAAATTGTTAATAATATGGTAAAAAACTTCGAAAAACTAGGTTGTTTGATGAATTTGAAATTACATTTTTTGCACTCACATCTTGACGAATTCCCCAACAACCTAGGAGATTTTAGCGAAGAACAAGGGGAACGTTTTCATCAAGACATAAAAGTTATGGAAACTCGCTATCAGGGAAAATGGGACGAACATATGATGGCAGATTTCTGCTGGAATATGAAAAGAGACTTACCGAAGGAAGGTAGAAAACGTAAAACATTGCATCGATCTTTTGAGGAGAAAAGAACTCGATATAGTTCGAAAAAAGAAAATGATTAAAATACTACAAATCTGTTATTTGCTTTTTATTTATGTTTAGAAAATTCAAATTTACTATGTTTTTTGAGGTTATGTCAAAACCCTGACGTGCAGGAGTAAAACTGACCTCGGATTCGGATTCAGCGACCCGAAAAACATATAGTAATCATAATCTCACCATCTGCGTCGAAATTTTTTTTTTTTTTTTGTGGCTGTGTAATTGTTTCACAACCAACTATTTCAAGAATAGTTTTTCGAGTATCCCTACTTTTAGCAAGACTATTAAATGAAACTATAAAGATGCCGTCTTCGCAAAATGCCATACAAGAAAATCAGAGACTTTTTAAAGATATCGGACGTGGTGATGGAGGTATTGGTTTGCCTGGAATTGAAGGGGCAATTGATTGTACACATGTACGATTAGTCGGTACTAGATTCCACAATGTTGATGAAATTTATAGAAATCGAAAAGGATACTTTTCATTAAATGTACAAGTACGTTAAATATACATATATGTAGATATTTAATAATAGGTGCTTTCCAGCAAGACACAGTGTAACACAGTGTCCACTAGTGTGAGTAAGACACACTGATATATTCTTTCTCACAACTAATGGACACTGTGTCGCCTATGTTGCTTGCTGGAAAGCACTCTATATGTCATTAATTGACATATAATGTTATTTATGTTATTTATTCAGCTTTATTTTACTAAATATTTATACTCTTAATAATATAATTTTTTAAATGTGTTTATATACAGGCTGTCGTAGGCCCTAGAACAGAATTCCTAGATATCGTTCCAGAATGGCCGGGTGGCCAACATGATAGCCGAATATTTCAAAACTCTAGGGGTTTGTTCGCGTCGCAATACCCCAATATGCTCCTACTCACTCCAATACGCTCCAATCTATAGTATACGTAACGTAATACTATAGTTTGGAGCGAGTAGGAGCATGTTGGGGCAAGCGACGCGAACAAACCTTAGGATATACATGAGATACATTGAACGACAATTAACAGGTACTCTCGTAGGAGACGCTGGGTATCCTTGTTTACCATTTCTTTTAACTCCAATTCAAAATCCAGCAACAGATGAGGAAACAGCGTTAGTACTATATTTTTCTAAAAAGAAGGAAAAATAATAATAACAAGTTGTTTAACAATTTAAAAATAAAATTTTAAACAAATTTATTAAATTAAATTTTAATGTTTACAAATTTAATAATTAAATAAAATATATTTTTTATTAGTTACAACATACTTCATAGAAGAACACGTATAATTGTTGAAAGAACGTTTGGAATTTGGAAACGTAGATTTCCATGCCTATCAAGAGGATTAAGCAACAAGTTGATTTGTTCAACTACAATTGTAGTGGCTTGTGCCGTGCTACATAATTTGGCATTAACCTTTAATGACATTTTAGAAGAAGAAGAAGAACAAGAAATAGAACATAATAATGAAATCGATGTGCCAAATCAACCACATTGGCAACCGGGTGAAGGTTTTGTGACAAGAGCAGCACTTATTGAAAGACTGTTCAGATAAATTGTATGAGAAATAATTTCTTAAATAAGCTGATATTAAATATCTAAATATATTATTAGGTACTAACATAAATAAGGTAATATATCTGTTTATAAATTTTATTTTATTTTTTACAGTTATTATACATATGCACTCTAATTATAAAGACTTTATTTTTAATTAATAAAATTATTAATAAAATTAATTTAAAGACATACAATTAATTAAAATAATAATCTCCATATAATCTTTGTAATATTTTTCAACATAGTTATATATTCAGTCATAGTTATATATTCAGTCTTTTTAGAAACTCAAAACAAACTAAATAAATTCTTATAACATTAAAAATAATAAAAAAATGAAAAATATTTTCTAATTGCATATCCATTTTATATCCATTTAATTTTAATGTGAATATTTCTCAAAACAAAACGTATTTCTCATTGACTGAATGCAATTCAGAATGGGCTGATAACGGAACTTTATATAATTCTTTTCTTTTTTCTCTTGTACACTTTCTTGTACAGCTGCCGTTTCATTATGGAAAAACTTTTTACGTTAAAATGAGTAAATTATAAATATTAAGACTGGAAAAAAAATTCAATCAGAGATGCCATTAAGTCTCTATTTGATACGTCGGCGTAAATGCAAAATTATGCATAAGTCTTTTTAAGTCTCTCTTTTTCGTTTTGCAGCTGTAGCTCCGCAAGTTCAGCTTTTGCCAATGCCGCTCGCAATTCTAGAGCATGTAACTCTTCTTTCATCATACCAAGTTTTTCCTCATTGGCTTTTCGTATATCTGCCATTTCTTTCTCTTGATCCATTATAAGTGTAATTCTTTGAATCTTTATATCATCTTCATTAGTAAAAGTATGTACAGTTTTCTTTTCTTTCATTAGTTTTGGTGTTCGCATACCAGTCATATCCCAATTCTCTTTTCGCTTTTTACGAAACACTGTAAATACAATATTATTTAGTTAATTATTAATCAGTAATGGCTCTGGAAAACCAGCACTGGTCTGCCAGAGCTGTAAGAAATAGTAGAAAATACATAATTAACATTGGTTATATTACCTAAATTAGATTCATGAACGTTTTGATTCTCCTTATTTTCTTCAATTGCTTCATCTAAAAATAAACAATATTTAATCTTAATTATTAATTAGTAATAAGTTAGAGTTTTTTAAACATACATATTTAATGTTTCACATATATTTGATTTTAATTTTTATATAAACTTGTGAACAAATAGTATTGTTTAAAATTTATTTTTTAATGTCACATACTTTTATTTATTTCATCAATGATCTCAGCATTCTGAATCTTTAATTCTGCATCAATGTAATTGTCACATAATAAACTCATAGTACCATCCTTTAAAGCATTTAAAACATCATCTTCATTATCTGAAATAATCAAAAAATATATATATATTATAAATATATATATGTATATATTATATATATTTATACAAACACTTTTATCTATGGACAATGATTCGTTCCCACCTAGATCTATGAAACATGTTCAAAAGATGCTTATTTCTTAGTTCTATTATAAAAGAATCATATGTATGTGAATCATTTCCAGTAAACGTTAGATATTCCTTACATATTTCATTCGTATTCTGGAATACGAATAAAATATTTAAGGAATATCAAACGTTTACTGGGTTGACACATATATTTATTATACGATATTTAATATATGAATTTCATATATGACTGTTGTAGAAATAACAGGGTAAGGATCTAGAATTTACTTTGTTAGATCTAGAAGGGGACGAATCATTATCCACACGTGTATATCAAACAATTTCTGGACTTCGTATAATAATATTGATCATGTCAAATAGTATATATATTTCTATATAACATTACTTTTTATTTGATTATAAATACATTCTGAAATGTACTTACTATCAATTTCATTTTCTGTCATGTTTGATGAGAATACAACAGAAGCAGTTTTCATAAGATGCGGTGAAATTATTGCTATATCAGGATCAATTTCTGTTGCAGCAGGAGGTGGACCACCACCAGTAGCTAAACAAGCTTGTTTTTCTTTGGTTAATATATCTCGTTGAGTTTGTTTCATATTTGCCCACAGTTTCTTCAGTTGTTGAACTGTACGCTATATGCAAAACATACATATGTGTGAACATATCTATTTCTATATTCTAGATATATTATAGAGAAATATATATTTACTGTGTATATTACATATTACATATTACATATACATATAACAATACAATTTTTTTATATTTACCTCTTGTAAAATCATTGTAGAATTATTGTATTGTTTGCAAATCTCTGACCATGCAACCTCTTTATCACGAAGTGTTGAACTATCACTTTTTTTTATTTCGACAACGTGCTTAAAATTTTTTAAAATTTCTAAAAAAATTTTTTTTTCCATTGCACTATAATGTTTCGTTAGACATTGTTGAAACAGAAGTAAACTTTATATAAATAAAACTTTATATATTTTACAAAATGTCTAACCTAATAATACTGAATATGCTATGATTATAGAGTTTATAGATGGTGTATCGGTAATGTGGCCAGCTAGAAAGAATCATTCTTATTGGTTAGTTCTAACAGAAATATACGGAAATAGCCGAATGATCAATAAGTATTTTCTTAAGTACAGCTTCGAGAAGAAAGTCTCAAATTGAATGAGAATTTCTTAGGCAAGCACTTCTTCTTGAAGATTGTCTTATTTCGCGATTATGAATTGTTATTATCTCAAGACCCTCTTAACTGAATAAGATCATCTTGACCAAGAAGGTCTTAAATACTGTCTTGAGTTCGGACTATGAATACCGGCCTTAGGCCGGTATTCATAGTCGGGTCTTAAATTTAAGATCGTCTTAAGTTTATCTTTAGATGCTGTACAAATCAGTTCATTGGCTACGGAATATCTGAAGATAAACTTAAGACGGTTTTAATTATAAGACCCGACTATGAATACCGGCCTTAGACTCGGTCCCTCTATTCCTTAGTCCGTGCCTAGTCCGTTCCTCCATCTACAGACCTTGCTTACTAATTGGCCTTATTTTATTCTAAGACTTTTAATTAATTTGTAGAAATAATTATTTGTAAGCATAAAAACAAAAATGATTCAAAACTCGACTCGAAAACATGAGTTCTTTGGGCGAGTATATATAGAATCATGTAGAAGAAATGTGAAAACAGAAATATGAAATTTCTCTCTTTCTTATTAATAAATCAAATTATTGAGCTGTCTTATTGATAAGTCAAATATACATACTTATTTTACTGAAGGTAGTTATTAAAAAATCTAGAACTGATTATAATAAATTTATTTCGTTACTTATATTTTAGCATATTGTACATTCTATAGCACATATCTAACTCTCCATTTGGAGAGTGGAAAAACATATTTAATATGATTTTTTTTACTACAAGAATTTATATTATACGTTACAATAACAATTTTTTTCTTTAATACTTATTAAAGCATATTTTTTTCTTTAAGATCTGTCAGGTAATTTGTACAATATTAAAAGCAATCAGCATCATACAGAAATCAAATTCAATTGTGACATGATTGATAACATATAATATATTGCAAGTTGGATATCTGGGATTTTCATAAATATGATATAATAATAATTTAGTTAACAATGATATAATGAGCTGGTAGTAATTATAATTATAATTAAAATTGTAATAATTATGATTGATTACTAATTAGTGATTGATAATATTCCAAATCTCTGTGAAAATTATTTGTAAATTTATATAAAAATATAAATGTTTCACAGAGACTCAAAGTTTTATAATACTAGGTATAACGATTCATATGGATGGCATGTTTTTCAGTATGATACGTCTTAGATATTTGACTAAGCACAGGTGAAATTTCAGGGTCGTTAATCCATACATTTGCTGAAGCAGGTGTTTCTATCATTGATAAATATGCTAAAAGAAATAGCAAAAGGTTTTAAGAATCTGATTTCAGTCTATTACATTTTCTTAGATATCTTCATCTTACCAAGTAACATCTTGGATTTTGTAAGACTAAGCTGAATATGAGGATTACCCATAATTGCTTTATAAATTAAACCATCGGATTCAAGACCATTATCTAAATCTTGTAGACTACGTCTTCTTTCACCCAGCAACCACTCACACTGTCAAAAAAATGCAAAACTATATAAAAATATAAAACATATTCTTGACACCATGTTAAGTATATATCTTCCTAATTACTACTTACAGCATTAGCCTGATCGTTTCCAGTAATTTTCAGTGCTCCTACAACATTCTTCTCATCAAAACCCATTTCTACAAGCGACCGCATTGCTCTCTTATTAGGTTTAAATTCCATTTTCTTATATTGTCGAAAGCTTTGCAATAATAATTCTACGATATACACCAGATTTTTTTCTTTTTGATCTTGTTTTCCTGTGTTAACACATTTTTACATGTACGTTTTTGTATATTGTATTGCTTTCAACTCTAATTGTCTTCCAAATAATATACATTTCAATCTTATGCAAGGATTACCTGTTTCGAAGAGTTCCAAACATGCATCTTTTAACGATTTTTTCTGAGCGCTTATTGAGGAACTGGGACTTGCGATATTTGTGTCCATCATTCTATCCACACATAAGAAATCATCTTCTTCATTATCTGAATCATCTTGATGTTCTATAAGCCATTCTAAAGCTTCTGTCATATTCGATCTAGACAGAGACATATTTCCTCAGTATCATACGCAAATTATCAATGCGCGCGCGCGCACACATACACACACGCGCGCGCGCGCGCGCATTTAAAATGTAATAATAATAATAAAACAGTTGATACTACTTTCGAAGACGTAACGCTTTGAGAACTTTCTTATAAGGATAGCCCATTTCTACAAGAGTTTTTACGACTTTTGGATCATTAGTTTCGGGCTTACACCTAGCTTCAAGTTTGTCTTTAATGACGTCATATAATTTTTCAGCATCGGGACTATACATTAAGATCTTGGCAGACGCTTGCACGAGGGTTATTAAAATTTTACGGATTTCATTCTGAAACTATAATCGTAAAAATGAGAAATACTATAATAAACGTACATATTTTAAAATGTGTATGTGCGTGTGTGTGCGTGCGCATGTATATATGTGTATGAAATATATATTTACATCTGCAGGGCATTCTGTAGATGGTATAAGCTTAGATGCATTTTGTAAACAAGGTAGATCACTCGTAGCTTGAACTATTGCTTCTAGACTTGGACCTTTAAGAGCTTCATCTGAAAAGTTCTCCTGTACTGTTGAACGTATTTCTACTAACAGTAACTCATCTATAATAATTATTCACTATTAAATTTACATATATAAACAATAAGCATGTAATTCAAATTGGAAATCTGTCGCGAGATAATTAAATTATCAAATCTGTAAGTATGTAGCTTAATGCACATAATTATACCATATTCATTGATATTCTCATCATCTACATAATTTTCATCTAGAAGTTGTTTAAATTTGGATGAATGAATTAAACGATAGCTTGAAACAGGCTTGGTTGTGTCTTGACCATAGAAATGTATCACTGCAATTTTCTTAATATTTTCTATAGTAAAGTTTGGTTTCACTGTAACATTCAATACATTTCCCTCTATGCTGTATAAAATGATTTGACATTAATTGATATTCTATGATTATTTCTTGAAACCTTAATAACCTTAAACTTTTATCAAACTTGAATTCAAACCTGATAACATTGATAGAAAAGTTTTCAGGTGAGGTAGGCAATGGCATAAGCATGGTGTTATTGCCTGCAGGATTGCCTGTGCTGACAGAAGAAAGGGTCAAGGACTGCTTATCAGCTGTCCTTGAACTCTTTCTGTTATGCCAGGCCTCTGCTATTTGATCACGCATCCATGAGATCATTAAATTTATCTAAAACATGAGACAATTATTGATATAATTATTATTCACTTAAAATATAAGTATTTTTGCAACATACACATACATATCTTTATAAAACATAAATGTAGATTTTGTGTAAAATTAAGTTTTGCAACATATGTACATATATATGCAAATTTGACATTTTTTGTTACTACACAAAATTCAAAGTTTAATTTTAATAAAAAATTAATGAATAATATTGATATAGATTATATTTTCTCACCTTTATGTTTCGGAGCCTTTCATATAAATAATTAAAAACTCAATTTATTAAGTAAAGAAACTCAAGGGACATGGAGGCTGAAAAATATAAAACATTTTTCGGCTGTCGTGTATATTAAAGAATCGATGTAGCAGTTATAATTTTCCGGTATAACGCATCAGAGATGATTTTTTTACAGAACTTGGTCCTTTTTATTCCGTGAGAATCATAATTGCCGTAACAACTGATCGTTGCGTCTTGTGCACATTAAGCTGATCACACTTCCGTAACAGTGGCTACGTTTACATCGTGGACTTGATACACGTATTAAATAGTAAATAACTAGTACATTTATTCAGCTATTGGCTGATCACTCAAATACACTACTTGATACGCGTATCAAGTGCATGATGTAAACTAGGCTAGTAGCCGTAAAGGTTTTGACCAATCACGTTACCGGCCGACCGTAAGGCGAGGAGCACAGACCATTGCATAACGCATAACGCATATGCATAAGAAATTTGATTGGTCCGTTAGGGCTATCGCACACAAAATGCATAGCGTTGCATAAACATAACATAAGACCGCTGGACCAATGCGCATCTTATGTAAATCAATATGGCGACTTTTTTCTAGGTGTTTATTGGTCCAGCGGTCTTATGTTATGTTTATGCAACGTTATGCATTTTGTGTGCGATAGCCCTTAGCATGTGCATAAGGAATTTGACCAATCGAATTTCTTATGCATATGTATTATGCATTATGCAAAAGTCTGTGTTTCCCGCTTAAGGCGGGGAGCACAGACCATTGCATAACGCATAACACATATGCATAAGAAATCTGATTGGTCCGTAAGAGCCTCCGCACAAGCTTTTCCGTAACGCGTTACGTTACGTTAAAGGTTGGTTTATAATAGCCGTAACCGTTAACTTAGGCTGGTGCCGTAAAAGTTGGAAGATAGGAAACCCGTACTACCGTTTATAATAACTAGCAATAATTTGTTATTTTTGGCCGTAACCGAAAAATTCGCTCAACTTTATCTTTACCGGCCTACAGCCAATGAAAGCAACGGAAAGGAATCACACATAACCTTTTGACATACGTGATATAGTGATGAGTGTACAAATAAATGACGTGGATTTAATTTTCTGGGTCGAACAATTTCGGCATTTATACGACAAGAAAGAAAAAGATTATAAGAATAGAAATGTCGTAGAAAACTCTTGGCTATTTATTGGTAACAAATTGAAAGCATCAAGTGAGTATATTATACAATATATTTGATAAATATTAATTATCATAGAAATACTAACACTGTTGGTTGTTTGCAATATATGGGACTAAGAACATCCCATATTGCTTCACAAGTTTCCTTGATTATTACAGATACAGTAGTTTTTCCAATCAAAAAGGACCACGCAACTACTTGCATACTGCAGCCTTGAGACAAATAGCTGCAATAATATAAATTCTACATTATTCTTTACATCAAAACTAATATATACATATAATTCTGTACAAGACATTATAAAAATTAAAAGATTTTATCACTTACAATAATGTAATAACTAGCCTATGTTCCGGACATATAGGGTCTGTTTTTTATAGCTGCACTGCTGAACTGGTGCAATAAGTTAGAATGAGACAAATATATATTTTTTCGCTCTAACTTATTGCACCAGTTCAGCAGTGCAGCTATAAAAAACAGACCCTATGGCTCACGTCTGCTCCTCTTTACTAATTTGTGTTGTATAAGTCCTAACAATTTGTAGAAATGGGTCTGTGACATTCTTGTATATTTAATAAATTGTTCATTATCTACTGTCGCCATGTCTTTAAATAAATTATGAAAATGTCCTGTGTCTTTCCTTTTTTTATTAATTGGACGTACACTCCAACGGCGTTTTCTCCTTATTTTTTTAATCATGGTGCGTCTTCATATGCAGTGTATGCTAGCCCCAGAATTGATAAAAACATACCACACACAATAATTTTAGATAAATCCATCGTTTCTGTGTTGGATAAATCCATTGTTTCAATTTAAATTTATTTATATAAACAAATATGACTTTTACAGGTTATGCGTTTTACGGTGTGACTGCAACCGTAAAGGCCATCATGTGATGGCCTTAACTATTATAAACCGTCCCTTTACAAATTACGGTAATGGCCTCTACGGCACCAGCCTAAGTTAACGGTTACGGCTATTATAAACCAACCTTAAGTACAAGCTATAAACTTAAGCCCGTACTTATAATTAAACTTAAACCAACGCACAAAGCCATCTGTAACGTAAGGGTTGTCGAGGATTGTTATTGACATCACTAGACATCACTTATCTCGCTTATTAAGAGAGAAAGGTAAAATATTTAATATTTTCTGTTAAGAAGTATTGAAAATTCGAAAATCATCTAAATTTAATGTTGTTTTTATAGCATATCGTATTTATGTTTGATTAATAATGGAAGGATCATATATGTATAATTTCAAGGTTATATATGACCTACAGATTATATAAATTTATATTAAATAAGCATAAAAATGAAATGCCATACAATCAATAATATTTTATTGTTTGTATAACATGTTTAATTATTGATAAGAGTTATATATAATTTCAAGATCATATATAATCTAGAGATTATATATATACATATGATCCTTTTATTAATAATGAAACGTAAAAACGATATGTTATAAGAACAATAAAATAAAATAGAAGATGTATGAATTCTTAATATTTCGAATGTGTTCAGCAAAAAGTAGCTCAGTGAGCACTTAATACAATCAAGTATACCTATACTGTAAATATATATTGTAAGATTTTCTGAAAACTGAAAGACATTGAGCTATTTATGCTCGTTCAACATATTTATTGAACAATGGATTAATTATAGTTATGTTACAAAAAGTAGTGTCTATTCAGTAAATATATTGAAAGAGCTTAAATTCCCCCCTTATTGTTAATGTCATTTGCAGAGAACATCTTACTACAATGAGCAGTTTAATGCAAAGCACTCATTAAGCTGTTTTTTCTGCTGAACACAACATATTACATATAATATTGATAAAATATTAGAAATTACATATTAAATAATAATCTATGTAATAACATCCTATCAATGATTTCTTATTTATTAGAGAATCTATTTCTTTTGATATTACATATAAATATAACATATAAATCAGTCTTTCAGGTAATTCAACATTAATAGTTTTTATAAAAATAAAAATTATATTAATGAAGAAAAAGATAAAGATCAGATAAGTCTAAACTATTTTCCCTTATAAGAAAAAAATGGATCATCAATACAGCCAGCAAAGTACTTTTAACGAAAATATATCAGACATCCTAAATGAAGAATACATGGAAATAGATGCTGAAGATGCAGTTAATATTAGCGTCGTAGAAAAAGTGGATGATAATTACCTTATTCAACTATACAGAGAACGAAGATTTTTATATGACAAAAGCCATCACAACTTTAAAGACAACGAGTTAAAAAATAATGCTTGGAAGGAGATTTCATCTATCATGCAAAATAAAAATCTTGGTAAGTAAAAATCATTTATTCAATCCAATATTCTAAAAATCTATAATAAATGTTACAAAAACATGTAGACTTTCAGTGCAAACATTGAACATTGGAACACTATAGTATTTTTTACTGGAAAATTAATAGTATTATTTTAATTTCAATCTTTATAGTATAATGTTTCTATTTTCATTGTATATCGATTAATATTTAACTTTTCAGGAAATTTTTATACACCTGAATATTGCAAAAAAAGAGTAACTAATTTGAGAGAGCAATATGTTAAATTAAAAAAAGAGGAGGGATTAAAAAGTGGTAGCGCAGCTTGTACTAAAAAGAAATCTGCACTTTTGTCAGAATTGTCTTTTTTAGATAAATATATACAAAGAAGACGGTAAATATCGCGCGCGCGCGTGTGTCTGTGTGCGTATGTATGTAACACATCATAGGAATGTTCTAGAGATGTGTTGTAATTTCTTCAGGACTTTCGTATGATATATTTTGAAAATTTCAGCAGTATTGGTACATATCCTATAATTAACTTTACTTTTCTTTATTTATTATAGAACTTTGACAAACGTGAAAGAAAATAGTGGAAAAATATCTGTTTCTTCGTGTAACAGGAATGTTAAATGTCTAGAAGTAAATGCTGTCGAGAGTGCAAATATCAATAAAAGAAATGCTCAAGAACTTTTATCAAACCAAGACAACATGAAGGACAACTTGACTGACAATCTGTGCGAGCAAAACAGTTTGGCATTTGCCATCTATTCCAAAATCCGTCAACAATATACTTCCACTGTTCTTGTGTTGGGGCTGCTAAATATAAAGGACTTAAAACGTTAGAAATAACATTACAGACTTCTTTTATTATATTTCTTACTGTGGATTGACCTGTACGGAAAGAGAATGCAATAGAATTTATCGACTCTCCAGTCACAAAATACCTGTAATTAAATAGAATTATTAAAAGTATATTATTAACAATATTGAAACATACAATATAAAATGATAAATAGGTAAATAATTTTTAATTTCTTTTTATTTTAGCAGACTTTCAAATAACTTTCATTTTATTACATATTTAAATGTTATCACTTTAATATTAATAAACAGAATATTATAAGTAACCTTAGAGCAATGATAAGTCTTTCTTCTGGTACAAGAGCTCGTCGACTTTTCTTGATAAGATGAGATTTTATTAAATCTAATAACTTATCAAAATGCAACATTGACATTCTAGTATATTCAAAAAACATATGTTCATCTTCCGATTCCTTGAGTTCCTTAAATAAATTGTTATATTGTCCTTGTTGCAGTCTATTTTGATTTATAGGTCTTACATGCCATCTTCTATTGATCCACCTCTTATGTTTTTTTTCTTTAATTTCTTAATAATTACAATTGTAAGTAGTAAAAATGTTGAAATTTTTTTGCGTTTTAATTTTTCTTTCATATTAAATCTAAAATTGCAAAATAACATATATTTATATATTATAGCAAATTTTTAAAATTATATTTTATCACATTAACATTAAAATACATTAAAAATATTATAATCTAAAAAATAGACTATAAACTATAAACTATAAACTATACATACAAACTAAGAATATCGTCATTTTTGACAAAAAATATATACAATTTTCAATTTCATTTACCTCTACTAAACTTCAATCTGAGTTAAAATTATATTCAAAGATTTAATATATTTAGGTTAAGATTTAGGCTGCGTTCCGATATTCACTTCCAGTACTGAAAACCTATAGTTTGCGTCACATACACTATAGATTTTCAGTACTGGCAGTAAATATCGGAACGCAGCTTTAATAGATATTGATTAATGAAATCAAGTATAAGTGCAAAAATTAAAAAAAAATAGAAATTAATAAGATATATTATTAATTCGTCTATTTTTTATACTTTTGATAACATTAATACATTTTTTATAAAATATATTATAAAATACATTAACCTCATATTGAAGATGATCTCATCAATTCCTTTACGTTACGGATGACTTTGTGCGTTGACCTAAGTTTAATTATAAGTACGGGCTTAAGTTTATGGCTTGTACTTAACGTAACGTAACGCGTTAGTCGGCGTCTACAATGAAATTTTAAGCCTTAAGCCATAAGAAATTAACCAATCATATTCGTTTATTCTTCTCAAATTGAACTGTGATTGGTTAATTTCTTATGGCTTAAGGCTTAAAATTTCATTGTAGATGCCGGCTTACGGAAAAGCTTGTGCGGAGGCTCTTAGCATGTGCATAAGGAATTCGACCAATCGAATTTCTTATGCATAATGCATAATACATATGCATAAGAAATTCGATTGGTCGAATTCCTTATGCACATGCTAACGGACCAATCAGATTTCTTATGCATATGCGTTATGCAATGGTCTGTGCTCCCCGCCTTAAGCGGTTACCAAAACCTTAGAACATATACTACTGGAAGGAGCATAGGCTTGAAAAGTTGGCTCAGAGAAGATTGACAAGGATGGATATATAATGCGCCTAGTCGGCAATGCGCATGCTCCAGACAAATAAAACCGATTCATACGTAATCTGCGGGAAGGAAGTGTGAGTCAAAAATAAAATGCGGCGAGTAAAGTATTTAAATTAATAACAATATATATTATATTTATTGATTATTAAATAATATTAATTTTGTATATTTGTGTCTTATGTAGTTATCCTTTTCATTCACTTGTTTATTTGTATGATGTATGCGAACTTGTACGTATTTTTTAATAACTAATCTAATTAGCTGTGTTCTATGATTCGAAAAAATATCTTGCTCTGAAATGTGATCAAAAATTTCTTTTTTATCAAATACGATTGTGTTAACTAATTGGAAAATTTTATTATGAAATTTGATAATATCAACATTTTTCAAATTATCTTCTATTGATCGATAATGTATCTCGCATGTTCGGCAAATTAATTGAACATCTTTCGATGAAATTGCTAATCCTCCTCTATTTTTGATACAACTAAGTGCACATATATCTTCGCAACCAAATAGCAATTGCACACAAAATTCACAGTGAATTAATTTCTTAACTGCTTTGCTGACAAATCCACTTATATATTTTAAAGTGTCTTCGACGTACGGTGAAAGTTTCCACATTGTGCACATATAATCATGATCTGTGACTGTGTCTTGTGACACAGTAGCAGATTCATCAAGAATGGAATCTGGTGAACATTTAACATTGGTACTTCCAACATGGAGAATTTCAATCCCTTCAAAATTTAAGCAATTTCCTTTTTGAGATCCAGAAATTTGATCCCTACCTAGAAGTCGTCGATAAGCATTGCGGAATTGATATGCAGTCGGATTATTATTAAAACCACCACGACTCCGTAGTGCACTAAAAAATACCTCCAAATGGTCTTGGCTAAGCTTATACGTCAACAAATATTTAAATTGTCCATCTGTTTTTATATTTAATAATTTAAATAATTTAATAGAGTTCTGTAAACATATTATAAAACCTAAAAAGCCAGTTTTTCTATTTGAATTAATAATTAAGCGTCCATCTTGCAAATGTAGCAATACATCTCACGAACCACCACTTTTATAATCTAATATTTGAAGACTCTTGTTATTCGCAATAGGATGTGATCATATCGCCTTTTCATCACCCCGCAGCCCCCGCGCGTATCGACACTTTTATTTGTCGGAGCATGCGCATTGCTGATTGTATCTCCATCCTTGTCAATCTTCTCTGAGCCAGCTTGAATGTACAGGGATTATAGGCCTATGCTCCTTCCAGTAGTATATGTTCTAAGACCAAAACCGTTATAGGGACTGCGCAAAATAAAAGGAATAAGGAACAGAGAATAGGGAACAGAGAACAAGGACTATTTTTCTATTCTGTACATACAGGGTGATTCAAAATAACCATATGTCCTTAAAGAGACATATTCCTAAGCGTATTCTAAGACAACTTTTCCTTTGCCAAAAATTTTTCCGGAGCTTAGTTTTCAAAATACAAAGGAAAATAGGTAGCGTATCGTGAGTCGAGTACAAGAGACAAGCAGGGGCGGACCACTCACCGTTACGCGGGTGTTTACGCGAGGCGCCTGCTACAATCAGCTGACGATACATAAATATGCATACACACACACACATACACCACGCACACACGCAGCAGCTAGACGGACGGACAGACACACACACACACACACACACACACACCGCACGCAGCTGACAGACGGACGGACAGACAGACAGACACACGTACGTACGCATGTACATTTATTCATGCACTCAAGAATGCGTCAGAGAGAGAGAGAGAGAGAGAGAGAGAGGGAGAGGAATGTATCGAAGAAGCTTCAACATGTTTACTTACGTATCATTTTGTCTAAACAATTGATTGCTTCCGCGATGAGACAAATTCGTATGGAGTGATTTTATCCTTTTTCTTATTGTTCACGTTTCGAAGCACACAACACATTCACATCTCTGTCACTCACTTCATCGATAAAACGAGGAAATATTTAATGATAACTATTCAGCGCGAAAATTACTCGAAAAAGAAAAACACGTTTTCGACGAACACACGACACACGACGTGTTTACTCGACGCGGCAAGCAGTCGACTGACTTGATAGGTTATTGTTATCACCATGATGTAAGAAACAAGGTGAAACAACGCGCATCTCGGCGGCTCGATGTGCGGTGAACCAATGAAATTTAGGTCCAAATATATCCGCGCAATTTGAATACGAAACAATCATATGTAATCACACGTACTTAAAATGTAGATGTTTTTAGAAAAAATAAATACGAAAATGTAAAAATACTTGAAATAATACAAACAAAGTGCAAAAATGTCTTTATTTATATATAGCGCTTAGATAACTTAAAATAATCAAGATAAAGTTAAAATAAATTACATATAAATCTTAGACAAGATAAAGGTGATTTAATTATAATTTATATAGATAAAAATTATATAGATAAATTTATATAGATAAACAATAAACAATTAATACAATCATGACCGCGTATTACTAAATAGTAAGAATTGAACTTTAATTCGCCTTTTTTACGGTCATACCAAGATCTTTATTTGGCCAATCAATGATCTGCGAAATCGCAGTACACAATTAAACATAAGTTGCGCGTCGACACTGTCGCCCTTAAACGCAACCACAATCACCAACTTAAAATCAATTTGATTTCAAATGTTGGTGTTAATAAGACCCCCCATCCCCTACATATAAATAATTTATTGCGAAAAATATTACCTCAGCCAGGATTCGAACCTGGAACTCCCCCATTCCGTGCGGGTGTCATACCAATTCGACCACCGAGGCATGTGATAATATTTATCGCAATAACATGTACACATAAGAACGTCTTTATTTTTCGGCGTGACGTATATTAAACAATAAGCAATTAATACAATCATGACCGCGTATTACTAAATAGTAAGAATTGAACTTTAATTCGCCTTTTTTACGGTCATACCAAGATCTTTATTTGGCCAATCAATGATCTGCGAAATCGCAGTACACAATTAAACATAAGTTGCGCGTCGACACTGTCGCCCTTAAACGCAACCACAATCACCAACTTAAAATCAATTTGATTTCAAATGTTGGTGTTAATAAGACCCCCCATCCCCTACAAATATTATCACACGCCTCGGTGGTCGAATTGGTATGACACCCGCACGGAATGGGGGAGTTCCAGGTTCGAATCCTGGCTGAGGTAATATTTTTCGCAATAAATTATTTATATGTAGGGGATGGGGGGTCTTATTAACACCAACATTTGAAATCAAATTGATTTTAAGTTGGTGATTGTGGTTGCGTTTAAGGGCGACAGTGTCGACGCGCAACTTATGTTTAATTGTGTACTGCGATTTCGCAGATCATTGATTGGCCAAATAAAGATCTTGGTATGACCGTAAAAAAGGCGAATTAAAGTTCAATTCTTACTATTTAGTAATACGCGGTCATGATTGTATTAATTGTTTATTGTTTAATATACGTCACGCCGAAAAATAAAGACGTTCTTATGTGTACTTGTTATTGCGATAAATATTATCACATGCCTCGGTGGTCGAATTGGTATGACACCCGCACGGAATGGGGGAGTTCCAGGTTCGAATCCTGGCTGAGGTAATATTTTTCGCAATAAATTATTTATATGTAGGGGATGGGGGGTCTTATTAACACCAACATTTGAAATCAAATTGATTTTAAGTTGGTGATTGTGGTTGCGTTTAAGGGCGACAGTGTCGACGCGCAACTTATGTTTAATTGTGTACTGCGATTTCGCAGATCATTGATTGGCCAAATAAAGATCTTGGTATGACCGTAAAAAAGGCGAATTAAAGTTCAATTCTTATTATATAGATAAATTTATATAAATAAAATTATATAATTTATGTAGGTAAATTAAGCAATTAGGATATGAAAACGACATATTTTTATTTCTAAATCTTCATTTGTTAAAATTTTACAAATAATTTAATGTAACAGAAACTATTATTTCTCTTTAAATTCAAAACAAATAAAAATCAAACATCAACGCAATAAAAATCAACGTAATAAAAATCAAAGTTAAAAAATAAAAAAATTATATAACTCACATTATAGGACTAAAAAATTAAAACTGATAGATATTGGTATTCTTAAATTTAGTAAGTTAAGTTTTAATAAATTCTGTTATAACGCTAGTCATCAAAGAAATTGAATCAAAATCTCGGATTTTTGGCATTGTGGATATAAGCCTATCTACCTTATCTTTTTATTACAAATTTTGTGCAATTTTTTGGATTTTTTCTTTAAATAGTTGTTTTCAGTAATTTCTTTATTCATTCTTCTCAATCTGATATATGTACGAGTACGCACAAGACACGCAATCACTTTCCTAGGAAAGTTATTATTTAATTTTCTGCAAACAATATCTGTTAATCTATCAAAAATGTTACTTTCTCGATTAAAAAAATTGCCATAGAAGTTTTCGAATTCGCTATTCATAATTTCTGCTGCTTGGAAAAAGTCACTACTTTTACATGCAATTTCCTCTGGATACGGATGAAAGCCAATCAGTAGGTATATTAAGAAGTGTTTTGGTTGGAACGCCCAAATGATTATAGACGGATTACATTACACTGCATTACACATTGAATTGTACGTTATAATTTCCAATTTATTGTCTTTAACACAAATTACTGTTGCAATAAACACTGTTGTTATAAACATGAAATACAACAATTTAGCCATACATATAACCTCAATCTTTTATCTTTCCAAATTTCTTCTCATCCAAGTTTAAAAAATTTGAAATAACAATTATCACAATTTTCATTAATGTACAAAGTCTCAACCTTACCTTCATGTTCTTCTTCTTTTTAAATAGCCTTTGAATTTCTCCGATTAATCCGACTATCTCCGTTTAACCTATAAATACAGTATAAATACGTCCCAGTACCAGAGCCGTAACCATATTGAATTTCAAAATTTGGACCTACTTCTGATTGGTCCAGAGTATGGTCTACTGCGCATCTGGTTACTTGTTTCACCTTTCTTCTTACATCATGGTTATCACGACAATCCCGTAACCAATTGAAAGTGGCTGCGTTCAGCAACAGAGCAGATCAGTGAGCGCTTAGTGATTCTTTTATTTAATTGGTTTCTGCACTTAGATCCAACGAAGATCTAAATGCAAGAACCAATCATATTAAAGAATCACTAAGCGCTCACTGGTCTGTTCTGTTTGCTGAACGCAGCCAATGTGAAACGTGAACGTACGATGATTTGAAGCCTCAGAATTAAAAACTGAATTATTGAAAACTGAAAATATTAATTAATATAATTTGATGTATTTTATTTATGTTTGGTTTTTAATAATTTGCGAATTTGGAGAAAATGTTCCTTGAAACGAAATATTTGGTTGCCCTGAAAAGGGCAGATTATTTCATTTTCTTCTTTTTTTATAGCAGATGTTCGAAGTGGCCACCGTCCATTGTGACACAAGCTCTCATGCGTCTCAATAAATTTCTTTGAGTCTTCTCCAGAATATTATTTTCGATGGACCAAATGGCATAATGGAGTTTGTTGTTTAAATCGTCGACGTCTTCGGGAAGCTTTCTGTAGATTATCTCTTTACAATGTCCCCACAGGAAAAAATCCAACGGATTAAGATCCGGAGATCTTGCGGGCCAAGATATTGGGCCTTACCGACCCATCCAACGTTCAGGAAATTGCTCGTTCAAGTAATCCGTAACGACTCTGGCGTTGTGTGGTCCAGCACCGTCCTGTTGGAATATGATTTTATTCCTCTCTGCTAATGGCACTTCTTCCAAAAAATCTGCCATATTTTCTGCCAAAAATTCTTTATAAAATGCGCCATTTAATGTATCTGGCAGAATTACTGGACCAAGTATGTTTGTGCCCATTATTCCTGCCCAGACGTTGAGTTTCCATTGAGTTTGAAAATTTCTGTCTCGAGTGACTCGAGGATTCTCATCTCCCCACACGTGCATGTTGTGAGAATTAAAAATTCCTTCTCGTGTGAACAGCGATTCATCGCTGAATATCACACGAGAAGGAAATTCTGGATCTTCTTCTACTCTTCTCAAGAAATTCTCACAAAACGCCTTTCTCCTAGGATAATTTTCTTCTCGTAAATTTTGCACGCGGCAATAATGAAAAGCGTGCAATTTTTCTTCCTTTAAGACTCTCTGTACTGTAGAGTAAGACAGATCATGCTCTCGAGCAATAACCCGAATACTAGTTTCAGGCTCTTGTTCGATTGCACGAAGAATTGTCTCCTCATTTCGTACGTTTCTTGCGTTGCGTTGTCTACCGCAGTCTTTTTTATTTGGTAAGACGCTTCCGCTCTCGTATAATCGTTGCGCTGCTCCAAGTATTACGTTAGCCGACGGATGTCTCGCTCGATTTGGATATAATTCTGCATATCGTCTTGCAGCAACGTTATGCTGTCCCTGGCATTCGCCAAGTGCCATCAGCATGTCGTAATATTCTTCGTTTGTGTATGCCATCTTGCTAACGCTTCTAATAATCGAAGGATTATTGAGTGAAGAATCGATCGCTTAATCTTATTTATACGATCCTCGCGGGGGTCCATGTCCCCCACCATGCCCCTTCCGTCAAATCGCGAGTCGCGTGTCGCGTCACGCGACTCGCGACCCGCGACACGCGACCCGCGATTTGTCGGAAGGGGCATGGTGGGGGACATGGACCCCCGCGAGGATCGTATAAATAAGATTAAGCGATCGATTCTTCACTCAATAATCCTTCGATTATTAGAAGCGTTAGCAAGATGGCATACACAAACGAAGAATATTACGACATGCTGATGGCACTTGGCGAATGCCAGGGACAGCATAACGTTGCTGCAAGACGATATGCAGAATTATATCCAAATCGAGCGAGACATCCGTCGGCTAACGTAATACTTGGAGCAGCGCAACGATTATACGAGAGCGGAAGCGTCTTACCAAATAAAAAAGACTGCGGTAGACAACGCAACGCAAGAAACGTACGAAATGAGGAGACAATTCTTCGTGCAATCGAACAAGAGCCTGAAACTAGTATTCGGGTTATTGCTCGAGAGCATGATCTGTCTTACTCTACAGTACAGAGAGTCTTAAAGGAAGAAAAATTGCACGCTTTTCATTATTGCCGCGTGCAAAATTTACGAGAAGAAGATTATCCTAGGAGAAAGGCGTTTTGTGAGAATTTCTTGAGAAGAGTAGAAGAAGATCCAGAATTTCCTTCTCGTGTGATATTCAGCGATGAATCGCTGTTCACACGAGAAGGAATTTTTAATTCTCACAACATGCACGTGTGGGGAGATGAGAATCCTCGAGTCACTCGAGACAGAAATTTTCAAACTCGATGGAAACTCAACGTCTGGGCAGGAATAATGGGCACAAACATACTTGGTCCAGTAATTCTGCCAGATACATTAAATGGCGCATTTTATAAAGAATTTTTGGCAGAAAATATGGCAGATTTTTTGGAAGAAGTGCCATTAGCAGAGAGGAATAAAATCATATTCCAACAGGACGGTGCTGGACCACACAACGCCAGAGTCGTTACGGATTACTTGAACGAGCAATTTCCTGAACGTTGGATGGGTCGGTATGGCCCAATATCTTGGCCCGCAAGATCTCCGGATCTTAATCCGTTGGATTTTTTCCTGTGGGGACCAGTGTTGGCCGGCGGGGTGCATTTTTGGCGCATGCGCGACAGTTAGGTTAGTATTATAGCAACGTACCTACTGTTAGGAAATTGGCGGGAGCAATAGACGGGAGAAGTTTCGCTCGTGGCTCGTGATGTGTAGTGTCTCGTACGTATATGTGTATTTGTATATGTGTTTTATATTTATGTGTGTAAAAAAATTTAAAGAAAAATATGTGTCTATCTTATATTTTTCCTCAAATTTTTGAAGAATTTTTCGGGGGCGATAAATGGCACATCTTTCTTCCTGTGTTAGGTACGCCATTGACGCTGCATTTGTCGCGCATGCGCCAAAATTGCGCCCCGCCGGCCAACACTGGTGGGGACATTGTAAAGAGATAATCTACAGAAAGCTTCCCGAAGACGTCGACGATTTAAACAACAAACTCCATTTGGTCCATCGAAAATAATATTCTGGAGAAGACTCAAAGAAATTTATTGAGACGCATGAGAGCTTGTGTCACAATGGACGGTGGCCACTTCGAACATCTGCTATAAAAAAAGAAGAAAATGAAATAATCTGCCCTTTTCAGGGCAACCAAATATTTCGTTTCAAGGAACATTTTCTCCAAATTCGCAAATTATTAAAAACCAAACATAAATAAAATACATCAAATTATATTAATTAATATTTTCAGTTTTCAATAATTCAGTTTTTAATTCTGAGGCTTCAAATCATCGTACGTTCACGTTTCACATTGGCTGCGTTCAGCAAACAGAACAGACCAGTGAGCGCTTAGTGATTCTTTAATATGATTGGTTCTTGCATTTAGATCTTCGTTGGATCTAAGTGCAGAAACCAATTAAATAAAAGAATCACTAAGCGCTCACTGATCTGCTCTGTTGCTGAACGCAGCCACTTTCAATTGGTTACGGGATTGTCGTGATAACAATAACCTATCAAGTCAGTCGACTGCTTGCCGCGTCGAGTAAACACGTCGTGTGTCGTGTGTTCGTCGAAAACGTGTTTTTCTTTTTCGAGTAATTTTCGCGCTGAATAGTTATCATTAAATATTTCCTCGTTTTATCGATGAAGTGAGTGACAGAGATGTGAATGTGTTGTGTGCTTCGAAACGTGAACAATAAGAAAAAGGATAAAATCACTCCATACGAATTTGTCTCATCGCGGAAGCAATCAATTGTTTAGACAAAATGATACGTAAGTAAACATGTTGAAGCTTCTTCGATACATTCCTCTCCCTCCTCTCTCTCTCTCTCTCTCTCTCTCTGACGCATTCTTGAGTGCATGAATAAATGTACATGCGTACGTACGTGTGTCTGTCTGTCTGTCCGTCCGTCTGTCAGCTGCGTGCGGTGTGTGTGTGTGTGTGTGTGTGTGTCTGTCCGTCCGTCTAGCTGCTGCGTGTGTGCGTGGTGTATGTGTGTGTGTGTATGCATATTTATGTATCGTCAGCTGATTGTAGCAGGCGCCTCGCGTAAACACCCGCGTAACGGTGAGTGGTCCGCCCCTGCTTGTCTCTTGTACTCGACTCACGATACGCTACCTATTTTCCTTTGTATTTTGAAAACTAAGCTCCGGAAAAATTTTTGGCAAAGGAAAAGTTGTCTTAGAATACGCTTAGGAATATGTCTCTTTAAGGACATATGGTTATTTTGAATCACCCTGTAGGCTTTAAGCCTCGTCTACAATAGTCGCACAGGCTGTGTCGCAGGTCGCATAGGCTGTATCGTATGTCGCAGGCTGTGTCGCAAGGCTGTCGCAGTCGCAAGAGCCCTTGTCGCACGGAGTTGAGTCAACTTCAACTTTCTGCGACTGCGACAAGCGTGTCGCATGAGATCAGCCAATCACAGCACAGAACGTTGCCGCGCGAAGTGCTTTGACGATTGCGTGTGTTGCTAGCTATCCGTGGTCGCACCCACCATCTTCTGTTGTGCGATTCAGTAAGTAAACGGTAATATAAGCATATTAAATTTAAAAATTGGGAGCAAAGTTGAAGAAAAATTAGTAATTGCTGCCGATCATTCATTGCGGCTGCAGTCGATTTAATGCACGCGAACAATCCTTGCGACATATTGTAGATTGTAGTCTAGCGACACATGCGACAACTTTCCTGCGACACTACTACTTACGACTTGCGACACAGCTTGTGCGACTATTGTAGACGAGGCTTTAAGTCTCGTCTACAATAGTCGCACAGGCTGTGTCGCAGGTCGCATAGGCTGTGTCGTATGTCGCAGGCTATGTCGCAAGGCTGTCGCAGTCGCAAGAGCCCTTGTCGCACGGAGTTGAGTCAACTTCAACTTTCTGCGACTGCGACAAGCGTGTCGCATGAGATCAGCCAATCACAGCACAGAACGTTGCCGCGCGAAGTACTTTGACGATTGCGTGTTTGCTAGGACTACGTTCGGAAACCACATTCGGGTACATTACAATACTAAAAATACTAATAGTGTACGTGACATATATTATACAACTTCTAATATTAGCTAACATCTAATAATGTACCCGAGTGTGGTTTTCGAACGTAGCCTAGTTATCAGTGGTATATTTTCTGGTCGTATCCATCATCTTCTGTTATGCGATTCAGTAAATAAACGGTAATATAAGCATATTCAATTTAAAAATTGGGAGCAAAGTTGAAGAAAAATTAGTAATTGCTGCCGATCATTCATTGCGGCTGCAGTCGACTTAATGTACGCGACAATCCTTGCGACATATTGTAGATACTAGTCTAGCGACACATGCGACAACTTTCCTGCGACACTACTACTTACGACATACGACACAGCCTGTGCGACTATTGTAGACGAGGCTTTAGAGTTATTAATCGTAAGTCGTAAGCAAATAGACCAATCATATTCGATTATTCTTGTCTAAATTCAACTATGATTGGTTTATTCGCTTACGACTTGCGACTAACGACTCATTGGCCTAGTTTCCACCGAAGTCTTCAATCCGATTCTACTTCGGTGCAGAACAAATTTATTATGCTGTTTCCACTGGAAGTGAAATAGGAGTAAAGAAGATCGATATTTCAATACAGCCAACTTAATACAGCCAGGTTATGTACAAATAGAGCTAGAATAGCCAATAATAAAAAGTATAGAGGTTGGCATTACCTACTTTCGACTGTTTCCACCGGCTAAACTTTAGTGTCAATTCGCTCTCACTCCGATTATCTTGGTGGATCAAAACGGGAGTGAAATGAGTTAATCTATCGCGTTTCCATCGACTCAAATTCGGTTCTACGCCGGATTAGGTGCTTCGGTGGAAACTAGGCCATTGTAGAAGGCCTCTTAATGGTCGTGTTCAGCAGCATCAGTGATCAGTGAGCGGTCAGTGATTATTGGTCCTTTCTATTAGATCCCGAAATCTAGACCATCATGTTGACGCATTAAAAAGAATTACTCAACAGTTGTACAACAGTTGCGTCTGCTGAACGCGACCAATCTTATAGCGAATTCGGTCGCCTGCACTAGTGTACACTGAGTGTACACTGAGTGCAAACGTTCCCAGTGCAACGCGTTCGATAGATGCCCTCTGTTGCGGTGCATGCACTCTTCGTATTCGATTATATTGCACTATTATGATACACATTTTATGTTGCATTCGATGAATATTGCACTACCTTAGTGTAGTACTAAATTTATATTCGGAAACACAAAGCAAACTGAACGAGTGCAAAGTTTATTGCACAGCCAATTTTGATAGTGCAAGGAATTTTACACTCGTTCAGTTGGCTTTGCCCGAATATAAATTCGGTTGGTTCTTCAGCGAGAAGTGATTACAGCGGGATAATGGATTTTAAACGATATATGTTTTTGGAGGAAATATTAGAAAGCAGCAGTAGCGACGAAGAAGAACTAGATTTTGTGATAAATTGTATAAAAGAAGAAAGACCAAAAACAAAAGATTTTATTGATATAATAAATGAGTACTCAGATAAAGAAGTAATATATATGCATATACATATATATATATATATACATATATATATATATATATATATATACAGGGTGACCCATTTTAACTTCCCCACCGGATTATCTTGAAAGGAATGCACTTTCTGAAAAAAAGTTTCAGATATAAGTTTTAGTATTTTTCCCTGGCTATTGAATGGCGATATTGAATTTGACCTCGATTGTGAATGTGAAGGTCATTTAAAGGTCAAGTTAATTTTTTTAAATGGGAACCACTATTTTTTATTACATATTCTTGTAGCTGACTTCAAGAGCTTTCCAAAACACTATAATAAAGTATTTTTTTATTAAGTATTTTCCGAGTTATAAAGCTTGAAATAATTTCTTAATTTTACATAAACTGTAAAATATCTCGTAAAATATTTACTTTTCGATGACCTTATCTCAATACTTTTATGCACAGAATAATGAGAGGAATCAATTGGTGTAAAGAAAACACATAGTTGTTTTTAAGAAAAAATATGTAATTGTTAGTTACAAATTGCATATTTTTTCTTAAAAACAACTATGTGTTTTCTTGACACCAATTGGTTCCTCTCATTATTCTGTGCATAAAAGTATTGAGGTAAGGTCATCGAAAAGTAAATATTTTACGAGATATTTTACAGTTTATGTAAAATTATGAAATTATTTCAAGCTTTATAACTCGGAAAATACTTAATAAAAAAATACTTTATTATAGTGTTTTGGAAAGCTCTTGAAGTCAGCTACAAGAATATGTAATAAAAAATAGTGGTTCCCATTTAAAAAAATTAACTTGACCTTTAAATGACCTTCACATTCACAATCGAGGTCAAATTCAATATCGCCATTCAATAGCCAGGGAAAAATACTAAAACTTATATCTGAAACTTTTTTTCAGAAAGTGCATTCCTTTCAAGATAATCCGGTGGGGAAGTTAAAATGGGTCACCCTGTATACAGGGTGTTTGATAATTCGAACGTCAACCGTAAAATGCAAGTAGAGTAGGTTAAACTGAGTAAAAAAGTCCTGTATCATTTTGCAATTTTCGTAATAATTAATGAGATATTAATTAAAGAAGATCGACCAATACGCGCGAATCTAAGCGCGCGGCGAGAAGAGACAACCCACGATTATTGTGTAGCGTTTGAGTGCGCGGGGAGAAGGAACAGCCTACCGAGAGGGAGAGAAAGAGAGAGAGAGAGATGCAAAACAATGCGAGAGAACAATTCGGGGCGGTCGCCGCGGTATTCTAGTATTACGCGCTTCTCGCAACGCTTTGTCACGCGCCTAAACAATCGCGTAACAATGGTTGTGGCTATCCCTTCTCCCCGCGCGCTAAAATGCTAGACAATAACGGTAGGCTGTTCCTTCTCCCCGCGTACTCAAACGCTACACAATAATCGTGGATTGTCTCTTCTCGCCGCGCGCTTAGATTCGCGCGTATTGGTCGATCTTCTTTAATTAATATCTCATTAATTATTACGAAAATCGCAAAATGATACAGGACTTTTCTACTCAGTTTAACCTACTCTACTTGCATTTTACGGTTGACGTTCGAATTATCAAACACCCTGTATATATATATATATATACAGGGTGACCCATTTTAACTTAGGCAGCCAAATAACTCGAAAAATAAGCACACTACGAAAAAATGTTTAGAATCAAAATTTCGTCATTTCGAGGGGGACGTACAATGACGTTAAAATCAGCCCCCCACCCCTCCCCTTGGGCGGTGAGGGGGGGCAAGTTTGAAATCTTAAATGGGAACCCCTATTTTTTATTACATATTCGGAATCTTTGGCTAAAAACACATACAATTTGTCTGAAACATTTTTCTCGATTCATGATAGATGGCGCTGTAATCAACGAAATTCAATTTCTTCGATTTCTCTTACTGAGAACTCATGCTTACGATTCTGCAATAAATTAACAATAAAAATACTACGTTTTCATTGTTAATACTCGAAATTAGTCTTAAAACAAACTTCTCATTATTTTTTATTACTCATTAATTACTTCTCAAGAAACTGCTTTTAGCGTAACCTGCCCTTTAGGCAACTTGAATGGTCCGAAGTACCGAGACATTTTGGACTTTCCATCTGATGGAGTTCCTCTAAGTATCCCTCCAAAATTTTGTCCATTTAGTGCCAAAGTCACAAGTGTTTATGTATTTTTTTAACATTTGTACTCTGATAAAATTCTGGTAAAATGGCAAATTATACGCCTACAAAAGTAGTCGATATTCTTATAACCTTTGGTGAATGTGGTAGAAATTACAGACTTACTGCCCGTACTTATGCGGAGCGATTCCCAAATCGCCGCCATCCTACTGATCAACAAATTATAAACATTGAAAGGAGATCTCGTAATAATCCACTTCATCGCGAAAGGCGAAGGAATAGACTTCATAATAATAATGACCCTAGATTGCTCGCAGTTTTGGCTATGGTTCATCAAAATCCCCATATTAGTACCCGTCAAATAGAACGAGAACTGGGAATCCCTCAAACTACGGCACATAGATTGTTACGATCAGTCAATTACCATCCGTATCATATTACTCTGGTACAGGAATTAAGTGAGGCCGACTGCGTACTCAGAGTACAATTTTGTAGATGGGCTCTTGAGATGTTAGATCAGAATCCAGATTTTTTTAGTAATGTTTGTTTCAGTGATGAAGCAACATTCATCAGCAATGGTAGTCTCAATAGGCATAATTGCCACTATTGGTCACCAGAAAATCCACATTGGTATCGTGAGGTGCTTAATCAACATCGTTGGAGTTTATATGTATGGGTAGGCATTTGCAATGGCCAAGTCATTGGACTTCATTTTTTTGAACGTCCAATTAATAGTCCAATGTATTTAGAATTCCTCGAAAATGATTTGCCAGCATACCTAGAGAATGTTCCCCTTGCAGTTAGACTAAATTTATGGTATCAACAAGATGGTGCTCCTGCTCATTATACTCGTATTGTACGGATGTTTTTGAATCAAAAGTTCCCAAATCGGTGGATAGGGCGGGGTAGACCAGTTCTGGTCTCCGAGATCACCGGATTTGAACTCCCT
>CABEGB010001449.1:0-74786 GCA_901521435.1 Crematogaster levior | reverse complement strand
AGTCGGATATCCGGATATCCGGATAGTGACGTCATAAAGTATTCGTAATCCGAATAGCGGATATCCGAATTATCGGATATCTGCTATCCGAATATTCGTTTTTATTTTTATTTATCTATTAGGAATTTGGCCTTTAGTCACACTGTATTAACACTTATAATATTCTTTATATATTTACTGACCTTTAATTATTATTGCTTACATTTTAGAACATTGACCTGGTTTCTCTATTTAGTTTTACTGCCTTTCGTGTTCGTAGGATAATACGGTAAACACAATCAATTTTGTATAATTTTGCAATAATAATTAAAGGTCAGTAAATATATAAAGAATATTATAAGTGTTAATACAGTGTGACTAAAGGCCAAATTCCTAATAGATAAATAAAAATAAAAACGAATATTCCGAATAGCGGATATCTGAATTATCGGATATCTGCTATCCGAATATTCGTTTTTATTTTTATTTATCTATTAGGAATTTGGCCTTTAGTCACACTGTATTAACACTTATAATATTCTTTATATATTTACTGACCTTTAATTATTATTGCTTACATTTTAGAACATTGACCTGGTTTCTCTATTTAGTTTTACTGCCTTTCGTAGGATAATACGGTAAACACAATCAATTTTGTATAATTTTACCAGTGTTCTAAAATGTAAGCAATAATAATTAAAGGTCAGTAAATATATAAAGAATATTATAAGTGTTAATACAGTGTGACTAAAGGCCAAATTCCTAATAGATAAATAAAAATAAAAACGAATATTCGGATAGCAGATATCCGATAATTCAGATATCCGCTATTCGGATTACGAATACTTTATGACGTCACTATCCGGATATCCGGATATCCGACTATCCGGAAATGCCCAGCCCTAATTACGAGTACCAAAAAATGCCGTTTGGCTTGAAAAATGCGCCGGCGACATTTCAAAGACTTATGGATAATATACTAGCTGGTTTGGAAATGAACTATTTGTATACTGATTGTTAGATGATATAGTCGTGTATGCCAGATCATTAGAGGAACACAAGATCAAAATTGACAAATTAATGCAACGATTGAGAGAAGCTAACTTACAACTTCAACCCGAAAAATGCCAATTTTTGAGACATGAAGTTATATACTTAGGGCATGTCATTAGTTCTACAGGTGTTAGACCAGACCCAAATAAAATTAGCGCAGTAAAGAATTTTCTCACACCAAAAAATCAAAAGAACATTAAACAATTCTTAGGTCTAACAGGTTATTATCGAAGATTTATCAACAATTTCTCAAAAACTGCAAAACCATTAATGGATTTACTAAAAAAAAAATATGCCTTTCGTATAGACTCCATTACAGAAAAAAGCTTTTACAATATTACGAGAGGAACTTTGCAAAGAACCCATTCTCCAATATCCAAATTTCAGTAAACCTTTTATTTTGACAACAAATGCTTGTGGATATGCCATCGGTGTGTTGAGTCAAGGGTCAATTGGAAAAGATCTACCAATAACTTATACTTCCAGGACTCTAAGTGACGCAGAAAAGAATTGTTCGACTACCGAGAAGGAGTGTCTCGCGATTGTTTACTGCGTAGCATACTTCAGGCACTATCTTTACGGACAACGCTTTACCATCCTAACAGAGCATAAACCTCTGATTTGGCTACATTCTATCAAGGATCCGAGCTCTCGATTGTGGAAATGGCGATTGAATCCGAGTACAATTTTGACATAAGTTATAAAACAGAAAACACTAATACCGTAGCCGACGCTTTGTCCAGAAATCTTACTAATTCCTCCATACTATTTTCTCGAAATATATTGGAGAATAACGATTCGAGTGATGATTCGTTAACAAATCCGGAACCTAACTCCCTTAGCGATGAAGAACTTTTAAATATAAAAGAGATTCGCGATTCATTATTAATGTAGAAAGATAATTATGTTATTTTCATTAATTTAGATGGTACCCCTTTTGATAAAGACGCAAAAAATTATCAGAAAACAAATAAACTTCTGAAATACAATAATCTTATGCTTGAGAGAGCCCGCGTGACTGACAAGAAAAATATAATTTTGATAGCCCTCCCGATTAAAGTAAATGAACGTACGCCAATTGAACGCGTGGAAATTGTAAATTGCATGAGATCTTTAGTTGATAATTCAAGAACTAAGATTAACTTCTATCAGCATAGCTCAAACAAATTATTATGATACAATACCGTGGATTTTTGTATACCATAATTTAAAAAGATTTTTATCCGACCAGCTAATAACTTTAACAATCTGTAAATTCCTAATACATTGTCCACAGGTAAGTGAGAGGGAAAATCTAATATATGAAAAACATGCAACAAAGGTAGGAGGCCATAAAGGGGTAAGCAAGACTTATAACAGGCTCTGTTAAAACTATTATTGGCCAACAATAAAACAAAATATTCAAACTCATATTAAAGGTTGCCGAAATTGTCAAATCAGGAAATTAACGAAAATGAAAACTAAGCAACTTATGTTGATAACTGATACTCTGGGAATAGCTTTCGAGAAAATCTCCATGGATATTGTGGGCCCTTTGCCCATTACACAAAATCATAACTCATATATATTGACAATACAAAATCTTTTGACCAAATATTTAGTAGCTTTGCCTTTAGAAAGAGCAGATTCCCTCTCAATTGCCGAGACATTTGTAAAAAATTTTATTTGCATCTACGGAGCTCCCCGAGCTTTGTTAACGGATCAAGTCCTCGCCCCTTCTTCACTTCATTAATGAAAGTAATTGCCTCCCATTTCAAAATTAAACAGTATTGCGCCACCGCTTATTATCCTCAGTCTAATGGTTCGATCGAACGATCGCACCATGTATTAACAGAGTATCTAAAAATGTACACTAACATTAACAGTGAATGGGATAAACATATAATGACTGCTATGTTTGCTTATAACACCTCTGTGCATGAAAGTACTAACTATTCGCCATACGCTTTAGTGTTTGGTCATCCTCCTAGGTACCCTCTTCTACTATTTTAGAAAAAAATCAATTTCAAGCGCATAAGGAATTATCCTATCCAGATTACTTAATTAACTTGTTTAATACTCTGACCTCGTTCCGAGAGTCAGCCAGGAAAAATTTAATAAAGTCTAAAGAAAAAAGCAAAAAGTATTATGACAAACGCATAAATATTCAAAATTTCAAAACCAGTGACAAGGTTTATTTGTTAATAGAACCTATAAAAAACAAATTTTCTGACCAATACTCTGGACCATATAAGATTATTGAAATGTTACCAATGAATAATGCCAGAATTAACTTTAAAGGAAAACTTCGCGTGCACGTTAGTAAACTTAAATTATCAAAGATTACCCATACAATAGATCCTGAATGATGAAGGGAAACGATGATTAATCAGAAATCAAAATGTAAACGTCGCTCGGAGTCCCGGATCTAGAAATTTAATAAGCATACAACATATATATAAATTTAAATCGCGAATACTATTGCATATTATCCCATTTAATAATAAGATGTAAGGATATCAACTATTAATTGATTAAGTATATTAATAATAATATTTTACAGGCATGTTTCGTCATCCTGTTAACTTCAATCTTGCTCTACGGCGCGAATGCCATTATTGCGTACGATTGCGGAGGATTTTACCTCAACGTAACTACAATATCTTTACTCAGATCAGGTGAATGCGATTTGAACATAGATACACCCATAACTGCAAATACATACGTACAATTATTACAACTATCTGCCTACTCGCACACTGAAGTTATACAATGTAAAATCATGCAAACCATATATCACTGTGACATGCACTCTCATATCTCTGCAGTACATAATGGGTATGCTAGTTATTTACAAGAAACATCGCGTGAAAAATGTATTCAGATGCACAAAGAAAGATTTCTTAAAGAGTAAGAGAATCAATAATAGACGGATTAAAACCTAATAACACCTATTACCGTAGCGTCACTATGGCAGGGAAAATAAACGTAGATGGGACGTGCAAAGGCATCCAGTATTCAGACTATTATGGTACATGGGATGATATAATTGTACAAGCCACCGTAAAAATTTCTCTAAAAATTTCATACGCGCCAATAAAACTAGATGCAGGGAAAATAATGCTAAAATCTGGTACAGTTTGCGATTTGAGCGAAGAAACCTGTATAGACTCGGACGATGGATATACCTTTTGGCGAAGCATACCGACAACAGCTTGCGGGTTGAATCATATGATGTTTTATACGAAGGAACTGCTGCTAAGTTTAAGGGCTTACTAGATACACGACATACCACTATATTCACCTTGGAAACACACGACACAACTTTCTCTCTCACACAGACTCGCAAACATACTATTTGTGGATATGTTATTTGCAACAGAACATCCCAAGCTATTTATTTTTGAAACCTAGAGGGGAAATACTTTCAAGGTTAAATCAAAGACTGCTGTAACGAATTGGACATGTTCGCCTACGTGAACTCCAAATTTATATATGTCGAAAGACACATCAGGAATCAGATAGCCACTCTGTATCAAGATATAATACTACAAAAGTGTGAGCTGGAAAAACAGGTAATCCAAAATACGTTATCTCTGGCTACGATATTACCTGATGAATTCGCATTCCGAATCATGAAAACACCTGGCTACATGGCAGTCACAGCCGGTGAGGCAATACATATAATTAAATGTATACCAATTGAAGTTTTTCGGTAATTATGCAGAATAGGGGAGCACCCCCCCCATGACCTGGGGGGCTCCACTACCGAAAAACTACACACATAAGTGTGGGTGGAACTTGCTTCGTGTAGAAAGTTTCCACGCGAAGCAAGTTCCATCCACACCTATGTGTGTAGTTTTTTGATAGTGGAGCCCCCCCGTAGGGGGGGCGGAACACACTGCCTCCAAGCGCATACTTTTCGATGCGAAGAGAGGTTCCACATGGGTTTGCAATTTTTGACGCGAATCTATGTTTTACGCGTGGAAACTTTCCACGCAAAGCAAGTTCCACCCACACTTATGTGTGTAGTTTTTCGGTAGTGGAGCCCCCCCGTAGGGGGGGCGGAACACACTGCCTCCAAGCGTATACTTTTCGATGCGAAGAGAGGTTCCACATGGGTTTGCAATTTTTGACGCGAATCTATGTTTTACGCGTGGAAATGTAATAAGAAATATCAACAACAGTAGGAATACCATATACATACACAGTGTCGTGAAACTCCTTTTGCTCATTGGTTATTGCCGGTGAATGTGTAAAGGTGTATTCAAAATAAGGGCGACATTTTTCAAACTTTTTTTGTTTATAACTTTTTAACGAGTGGTGACCGAGGGCTAAAACCTCCTGAAGGTCACTCAGGAGGATGACCTTGACAACATATGTCAAGGTCAAGGTCATGGGGGGGTGCTCCCCTATTCTGCATAATTACCGTATTTACTCTCAAGAGGATTTAGACGAATTAAGAAACCACATCATGTTCCCCGCTGAAAAAAAGCGCTGTTTTAAATACCATCGCTCGAGGCTTTACGGAACAACCGATTCCATCAGATACGGTTTCATTGCAAAATTTGTTGGACGAAAACTCCTTAAATAAAATTTATAATAACACTTTATCAAAAATATGGAACATTTTTATTACTTTTGGTGCTGCAACAGCCGGTATGTTCAGAATATTCATAATAATTTGGTTAATCAAAATCATATTCGATACTTTAGTTCACAGTTATGCATTGCATGCTGCATACGGATGTAGTCTACACTTATTAGCTGCAATTTGGAGTTCCTTCACACACCTGTTATTATACCTCGCAAGTAAAAGACCAGAACAATCAAAGCCGGAGCAAGAAACACGGTCAAATGAGAATACTGTCGATGAAGCCGCACGTAATGCACAACCAGAAAACGCAGATACCCGAACCACACAAGCTATACCAATAGTCTACTAGTTTCAAGATTTAAGAACTACGTTAGATGGAAATGCACAAATCCCTCCATAAAATATTATCGGTATTTGTTACTTAAGGAGGGTGGCGCGACTAACAAAATTTTCTCACCAGATAATTTTTTTTGTAAGTCCATCTAACAACGTTAAAGAGCAAGATTTTGGCGGAAATTAACATTGAAATATTTTCATTAATTTTCGCGGTAATTTTGTTTAAATAATTTTATCTATAAGTATTTATATATAAGTTTATTATACATATAAGCACCTTTTTATTATCATTACTCTAAAATTATTCAGTTATAATCTTTGTGTTAAAAAACTGTACGGTAATTTTGTTTAAATAATTTTATCTATAAGTATTTATATATAAGTTTATTATACATATAAGCACCTTTTTATTATCATTGCTCTGAAATTATTCAGTTACAATCTTTGTGTTAAGAAATCATGTATTATGTATTATCTGTATCATGTATTATAATTATTACGCATCAAAGAAGTGCCATCGATCCGCGGAGCGGCATCAAAATTACACACCATCGTTATCTGCAAAAAATACCAAGAAGCCCATTGGACGCACAAAGAAGACTGTCAGAAGAAAGACGGACAAAGGGAACTACCGCAAACGCTCCAGTCAGTCGTCTAGTTGACTCCATGTAGACAGCACGTTTTCACTGCGCTACTGTTGTAAAGACGAAGTCTACCGTCAGTCTCATTTAGTCGAGACCTTCACTGTCATTAATCAGAATTCTACCGCCGATTTCGCAATTCGCTGTATTAAAAGGACGAAGGCACAAAAATCTACTTCGATTTGACGAGAGATCACTTACTCCCTCATTCCCAGTAAACCCGGTGAACGCAGGGTAACTAAAAAGTAAGGAAGGCATTGTTACGTTATCGATTGTTTTCATAAGGTAAGCCTTCTACCTTTAATTTCTCCCAGACGTAACAGCTGCATTCAGCAGAAAAAGCAGTTTTGCAACTGTTGTAAAAATCGTGAATCTGGCGTATGCTCTTAAATTTAGCAAAGAATAAAAACATACACAAATTAGATACATGATTTTTACAGTTGCGAAGCTGCTTTTTCTGCTGAATGCAGCCATTGACTACAGCCAACGGCACACAATACTATTTTGTCTGCAGATTTGCTCATAAGAGCCAATTAGGATTAAGCTTTAAGTCACCTGATCTATAATTCTGTATCTTGGTGGGCTTTCGTAAGAAATGTAGTAAGCAAAATAGTATAGTGTGCCGTCTAAAACCTGCGGCACACGGTACGATTTTGACTACCGGTTTGTTTACAAGAGTCAATTAAGATTATTCTTTAAGTCACCTGGTCTAAAATTCTGTATCCTTATTGGCTCTCGTAAGAAATTTAATAGGCAAAATAGTATCGTGTGCCGTTGGCTTTATACAAAGTTATTTTATTGTTTACATATTATTTTAAAAGATAACTTAAATAATATGAAAGAGCTTTGTGTAACATACTGTTACCTATAACTGGAAAATGGAAAGCATTTATTTAGTACTATCGACATGTTTATATGGACTTTTGACTATTATAATCATGGACTGTTAATTGGCCTTTTTATACTGTAATCAACATCACGCGTGTCGCCATAGGTTAAATGGCAAAAAATCGAAACACAAGATCAGATTTCAATGGTAAAACAGGGAAGAAAATAGAGATGGAATATAACTTACGTAGCGCTGCTTTATCAGAGTTTAGCAAAGTTCAAAACCACTTGTAATATACAATAGACTCTATGTGATGACCACAGACTTCTATATATATTCTATATTAGACTGCTAACCGGGACTGTGTCCCTTTAACTGTTGCAGGTATTTATGTATAACATGCGCAGAATAAGCAACGAGCATGCGCAGAGCAATATTATCTTATATACTTTTATGTACCTTGCGTTATACAAATAATACAAACCAAGAAAGTTTATGCTGTGTAAAACTGTAAAATACATATAATCAAACAATAATATTAGGTAAACAACTTTGCTTCCGCCGTTTTCCTATAGATGGCTTTAGCGGTAAGTGGTGGTCGAAATAAATAGATCATAGACGTCATACAATAAACTTGGGCATCTGTCAACATAACCCCATAGAAACATTAGTCGATTGTGTCTGCATCATAAAGTTATTCTCGATTAAAAATGTCAATTTACGAGCCAAATTTTCGTCATTTGCGGGAGGTTTTAATTTTCTGCTTCAATATAAAGAAATCTGCGGCTGAGACTCATCGAATGCTCTCAATTACTACAAAATACTTATGGTGAGGCCGCTATTAGTGAAAGAACGTGTCGTGAGTGGTTTCAAGAACGCTTCAAGAACGGTGATTTTGACGTCGGAGACCGGCATAGCGGTGGAAGAGAGAAGGTTTTCGAAGATGCAGAATTGGAGGCATTACTTGATCAAGACTTGTGTCAAAATCAAGAAGAATTGGCACGATCATTGGGAGTGACTCAAAAAGCCATTTCAAAACGCCTCAAAGCCATGGGAATGATTCAGAAGCAAGGAAATTGGGTGCCGTACGAGTTGAAGCTGAGAGATGTTGAACGGCGTTTGTTTGCTTGTGAACAGCTGCTTGAAAGGCAAAGACGGAAGGGATTTCTGCATCGCATTGTGACTGGGGACGAAAATGGTTTCATTACGATAACCCCAAGCGCAGAAAATCATGGGAAGTTCCCGGCCATGCTTCCACGTCGACGGCCAAACCAAATATTCACGGCTCCAAGGTCATGCTCTGTATTTGGTGAGACTAGCTCGGCGTAGTGTATTATGAGCTGTTAAAATCGACTGAAACGATCACAGGCGATCGGTATCGAACGCAATTGATGCGTTTGAGCCGAGCATTGAAAGACAAACGGCCACAATACAACGAGAGACACGATAAAGTGATTTTGCAGCATGACAATGCTTGACCCCATGTTGCGAAAGTGGTCAAGACATACTTGGAAACGTTGAAATGGGAAGTCCTACCCGCCGTATTCTCCAGACGTTGATCCCTCTGATTATCACTTGTTTCGATCAATGGCACACGGCCTGGCTGACCAGCACTTCCGGTCTTATGAAGAAGTAAAAAATTGGATCGATTCGTGGATCGCCTAAAAAGCCTAAAAAGATGACCAGTTTTTTCAACGCGGGATTACGCTGCCCGAAAGATGGGAGAAAGTGGCCAGCGATGGACAATACTTTGAATCATAAATGTATTACCAGTTTTTTACAATAAAGCTTCGAATTTCGGAAAAAAAACGGCGGAAGCAAAGTTGTGCACCTAATATAATAAAAAATATTATAATAATGAGTTTTTAATATTAGTATACTAATATAATATTCCAGCAATGTTATAACGTTGCTGCAATGTTGTTGGAATATTATGTGCTGTAATATGTTATAATGTAATACGATCTAAATACAAACAATTTAGTAAAGAAAAATTATTTATTAGTTTTTTGCAAGCGTATCAGAAAATAATTAATAATATAATGTGACAAATATAATATAATATAGTGAAAATACTAATTAACCCTTTCGACAGGTTGAGTTCAAAAGGTTAGAATCGCGTAGCTTATTCTGCGCATCCACTCCGCGCATTACATGTACATAGGCAACATTTGTACATAAGGAGAACAATAGGAGTTAGGGCTATCGCACACAAAATGCATAGCGTTGCATAAACATAACATAAGACCGCTGGACCAATGCCCATTTTATGTAAATCAATATGGCGACTTTTTTCTAGGTGTTTATTGGTCCAGCGGTCTTATGTTATGTTTATGCAACGCTATACATTTTGTGTGCGATAGCCCTTAGCGGTCTAGCGTATAGTATAGAAGTCTGTGGTGATGACGCGTGATGTTGATTAGAGTCCTAATCAGAGAAGCGTGATTTTGTTCCTACTTCCTGATTGGTCGGTTGTAGCCGCCATGTTAGGCCCGCAAGATCCCACGTGACCCATGTGTTGTTTATATACAATGTAAATAAATGCACACTTGTAATCACGGTAAGTAGAAATGTTTTTTCTCTGTTAAATAACACCAGGAGACTTCATACTAATATTGTAAAATCCTTTTTTGTGCTCAATAATACACATATGTGCTTAACCTAACCTCTTCATGATTATAGGATTCTTAGGCATGACATGCGGATTTACGGGCCTAAAATGGTGGCGTTTGGCAAGGTAGGGGCAGAGTTCGCGCTTCTCTAATTATAGGACTCTAACGTTGATTACACGGGCGAAGCATTTTGAGAACAGGAAATGTAGGAATAACTTGCAGTCCAATTATACTTAAAGATATGGATCCATAATCCATCTTATAGGCTACATTTCGATTCATTGAAAATCTATAATTTATGTCACGTACATTATAGATTTTCAATACTGAGAGAAGAAGGAAAGAGAGAGAAAGAGAGTGAGAGAGAGGGGGGAAAGAAGAGAGAAGAGGAAGGAGCGAGAGGAGGGAAGAGGAGGAGGAAAGAGAGAAAGAGAAAGAATATTGGAACATAGCCAAAAATACGGACTGACAATTGCTACCATTTCTGTATTAGGGTTGCATTCCAAAACGTCTTATTTGAGGAAAATTTTACTCAATACTCTATAGCTCACGTCACATATACTATAGAGATTGAGTAAAATTTTCCTCAAATAAGACGTTTTGAAATGCAATCTAGAAGTCGGAGGAACAGAGAGAGAGAGAGAGAGAGAGGTATATATTTTTTAGTGCCTTCTTTTTCTCAAAAATGTCCATGCACATGTCGATTAACATATAAATATAAATATAAACACAACGTTAATATCAGAATTGAAAGTGATATTTTGTAGTAAAGAATATGTTTAAAATCCATGTTTTAATTCATATATATCCATATATATAAAATAAAAAAAAAACATATATAAATAAATATTTTTGGTGATTTACATTATTATATATTACATACATATATATATATATATATAAAATCACCATGTTTTTGGACTAATAAGATGATTGTTTTATGTGTGTGCCACCCAGCATAACTCAGGGGAGTAAAAAATACACCTACTAGAGATAAAATACAACAACAAATTAATTGAATATTATTAATTACATACACATCTTGCTGGTGGTGTTTTAAACTAAACAAAAGATATGTTTTCTATCTAAAGTCATAAATACACCGCTAAATTCAAATCGATGTATATACGTTCATTTATATGATCTGTCGATCATATCGGTCATATCAGCTGTTAAGGTTCTTGAATATTCCGTCCGATAGCGCTTCAATGCTATATCCGTATGATGGTATTCATTCCCAAAGAGTACATCACAGTTGAAATAACACCATTTTGATGTCATTTGGCCAAAACATGATGTAGATTTGGTCAATATAACGTCAGATTGACATCATTTTGGCTGCCCATATCAGACTTAAAACAATCTTGAATATAATCGAACTATTATGAATGACAATCTGTAGATTTGCTACCAAAATTGCTATATTCATTCTTTAAAAAATATTGAATGTGACTCCAATCATGACAATTAAATATTTACGTCAAAGAAAGAGATCGGTATGATTCGTAATTTTCAGAATTAAAGAAGAATTTATTTTAAAAATATCGTCAAATTTACTCTTTAGAACATTGCAGTTTCTGCAAAAAAAAAAAATTTTATTATACTTTTATAATATTTTTTATTATACTTTTAACATGTTATCAAATATTTATGTATGTATATAAAATAATCTTTTAATATAATTTTTAATGTAATAATAAATAAAAAAGTAAATATACGTATAGATATAAATATAATATAATATATATTATATAATATATATAAATAAATTTTATGTATAAATATATATAGTCATAAATAAACATATGAAGTGTATTTTATTAGATATTTTATACAAAACGTATAATTATTTCCATATATTATATACTACAATATATTTTTACAATATAACATATATTGTATTTTTTATTATAATTTACTATATATTATTTATATTAAATATTCTATCAAATTTTCTGTCGGATTTTTATGCGAGGAAAGCTAAAAAGAGATTAACTGGTTGTGAGATATAAATCTCTTCGAGCAAATGCTTAAGGAATTTTTCAGCTCAATTAATCTCTCAGCCATTCCAAGTTTATTCGTAACAGCAGAAAAAGTATCAGACATATATAAAGAGACTCGTGCGCATTGGGAAAAGGGAGGCGGGGATCGTCCACTTACGGGGTCTATCAAAACGCGGTTGGTAGTACGCGGTAGTACGTTGCATCCTTCGTCGGACCCCCCGTCGATTGTCGACAATGCGTCGTTCAATGGCACCTAATTCGCAACAATGGCCCCAGCAGCCATATATTAATGGTCCGTGGCCCGTATGTACTCGACGGTGAGCATTATATCGCCCTCGAGAATCCTGCGCTGGTATTAGAGTCACGAATCCGTATGCAACCCCGTGGTAACGTTTCATGGATTTCAACATGCACACAAGCTTTCACACACCGAGTATGTACATGTGTGTGTGTGTGTGTGTGTGAGTCGTCGGAAGCGCAGCATCCCGGACGCGCGCATCTCTCTGCAGATGCGACTCAATTTCGTGGATGACAAATCGCGCCCGTAACGCTGTCGGGTGACGATTAAAGGGCGCGGCCCCCGGAATTTAATGGCGCGTCCTGATTTCGATTAGGGTGAGAATAGACCGGTTTATGAATAATAATAACAACGTGTGTTACGCGCTACGGGAAAGAGATGCGGATGCCCGCTGCGGGCAACACCCGTGACGAGATTCTATTAACCTATTCTCGTTGGCCGATTAATTTATCAAGCCCTAATATGGTGATGATACAGCGTGATACGACATTAAATTGCGACTGTGTGCCTCATTTCTTTATAAGAGGAGAAAGTTATCTCGATAATACACACATTTCTCGATTGACAGGATAACTAAACGCACAATCATAATAAAAAATAATAACAATTTTTTTTTACAAGAACTTTTCGGAAGTACGGAGAAAATGTTTTGCAAAGACACAAAACCGTAATTGCTTTATGATATTTTAAACAGAATTCACCGGGTTTGACTAAACTAATTGAGAACGATTTGTTTTCTTGGAATGATATATATACTCAAATTATGAAACTTAGCGAAATCATCATGCTCTTCAAGTAGCCGAGGTTTCTGTAATTAACGAGGAGCAATTAAATGCATTTAATTTCAGGTTGCAGGATTTCTCTATTTTTTCCATTCCCCTCGGCGGATGCTAATCGATATGTCGTTACGATATATTAAAATACATTTTTTGGTCTCGCCGACAGATCGTTCAGGAGCGCCGGTAAATCTTGCGCTCGAACGAGCCGCGTTTAGTAATTATCGATCTAATTATTAGCGTTCTAAATTATGTTGACTAGCGCGAGGCTATCATTACCGGACCGCGATAACGAGTTTCCCGCGCAATTATGTAAAATATTCCCGTTTATTTATACAGAATGAATTACACGCCGGGTCTATTTGAAGTGGCGCGACCACTTTGCTCGCGTCGCCCCGCCGATTCGTCATGAAATGGCTATTAGCTCCGGACACGCGATTTGTAAGAGAACCGAGCTGATACTTCCTTGTATTTTCCTCGTTTTCTTTACGCTATATCAAACTAGATTGAACAACACTTATTTTGAGATTATGTTTAATCATACGATTTCTTATAACATTAATATACTTTGTAAAACAGTGACTCACGCAGTATACATCAAACAAACAGGTCGAACAACCAGGATACTTCAGCTAATTTACAATCGCTTCACTCGCCAACTTATTTCCAATTCTTATTTCGAAAGAGTGTATACTATAAGCCTTCGAACTTTCTGCAAATTTTAGCGGCTAAGTAATGTGGCAATGTCGAAAATCTCAATAAGCTGCTTTATCAAATGGTGCGAGATATCATTAAATTTTTGACATAGTCATGAAATCTGTCAGTTTTTACTAATGGACTTTCGTTTCTCAGACGTGAGCAAATTGACAAATCGTCGACTCGCTGTAACTGTAATGGCAAATGCGTGCCAACGGAATGTTTGCCTTCAATTCAGTGACGTTATCGGCGTTATCGCTCGATTTATAGCCCGGAGAAGAAACGTAATGTCCTAGGAAAAAGCACGCCCATTGAGCGTCACGCATGAATCCACCGGGCGAGAAGTCGCGGAGGAAGGGTGATCTTATCTGTTTCCCTATTAAGAAACATCGCGACTTTACGATCCACACTCTCTCCCGTCCCGCGCGTCGCCCGGCAGTTACAGATTGTACTCGCTGACAAAATGACGATTTACATTAATTTAGATAAGTCGATTAGGTCACCACTGAGATCTCGCGCCGCGAGATTATTAGACTCTCGATATCTCTTATCGCCAAGATAGATATCACATAGGTATCCTATAATGAGAATGCTCGCCAGTGTATATCCTGAAAGTCCGTGCAAGCGAATAATTACAGACATGTAATTAATTAACACGTATATTTATATAGAAGATTTCATCGAATTAAAGATCTTATCTCTTTAAACGATATCTCTTTAAATTTATACTTCACGAGGATCATTCTACGCGCAAAATATGAGTTTATTTCCTAAATTACCGTTTTACGGTGCTTGCAATAAGTTAATATCTTATTGATCGCAGTTGCTGCAACGATAAATTTACGCTCAATCGTAGGAAACCGACACGTAATTCGATTCCGAGATGAGGCGAGTCGCACGTTAATAACACGCGGACACCACGGGTGATCGTTGTATGGTTTGCAACGTGCGTGCATCTCCGCGGTCCAGAGAGAAATTAATGAATTTCAAATCGAAGCAACGCGAGTGGTTAATTTTCGTGGAAGCCGATGGCTACCCGCCTGGAGAACACGCTCATTTAATGCCATCGGGTACTAATGACGTTTCGATTGCTCGCTGCCAATGGCGTAGGGCATCGCTGTTTAAGAGAAGGTAACATGCGTGTCCGGCACGCAGGTGCCGAGGCATGTATATTATGCCGATTAAAATTTACATAACTCACATACTCTGTAGTATGTAAATTGCACATCGGCTGTAAATATAAACAGCCTCGTGAGCGCGCGAAGAAGCCAGTACACATATATTTATTTACGGTATAGGTCTTTCAAATGAGAACGCCCGGCTAATTACTATTAAGTTGTCAACACCGCGCTTGCTTGGGTAAACAAGATATTAATTGTCTTAATTATCGTTTTTTCAGATATATCTGCATACATTCTTATAAATATCGGTATAATTATGCGTTATAGGGGATGCAACTCTGATGATCTTGTCCTTGACATATGTTGTCAAGGTCACATGTTGAGTAACATATAAAAAGTTAACAAAGAAATTTCATAAGCGTAATTTTTTTTAATGAAATGGAAATTTTATTTAGTACTTAACGAAACTAATGACACTATGATTTATGATTCCTCATTTGTATTAATAAATATACTATTTTCATTGAGAAGATATAATTTTGCCATTGTTTTGAAAAATTTACATATACGTTTACAGTGATGAAACGTTTAAATATAAATTCATCTAAATAATATACATAATACAAATTTATCTTGATATGTATTGTTAGGAGGTGACTTATTAAATATGTATGATGAGTCTATAATATTCTAAAAATAGTAGATACCGAAAAAATTAATGTGCCCTTTATGCAAATCTTCGCCTTACTAAATATGTAATGAGTCTACAATATGCTAAAACTAGTAGATACCAACAAGATTAGCAAGACCCCCTACGTAAGGTACGGTATCTTCACCTAAAATATGTGTATAATACTAAAAAGATATGAGAGAGAGAGAGAGATCTTTAGTGCTAAAATTAAACTCATTACATATTTAGTAAGGCGAAGATTTAACGGAATATCGTACTTTGTGTACAGGTCTTACTAATTTTTTCTCATATTTTTAATTTTTATTCTTTTTATATTTTTCAAATGTTTTGTTAATAACTTTTGTTAATAACTTTTTAATAAACAATAAGCGATGATTAAAACTTTTTGTATGTTACTCAGACATATGATCTTAACAACATATATTAAAGACAAAATCATCACAACTGCACACATCCCTTATAATTCATAATTACAATAATATTAATAATAAATATCAATAATAAATGTTACATATAATACATATTAATATCTGCAATATTAACAATATCATGAAATGTGATCGGTTTAAAAATTTAAAAGTTAAAATAATTTTATTATAGAGGTCTAAAATGATATTGTCATGTTTTAGATCAATAGTTCTCTTATATATATTTTTTAAAACATACCGATGCATCACACCATTAATTATGTCGCCAAAGTTTTTGAAGCGATGTTAGCTATCATCGCTATAACGACAAACTGACTATTAAGCCTCCCCCCCCCCCCCCCAAGCATAAAATCCTGATTTTGTAAAAATTCTTCGTAACAAAGGACACACGACCCATGTCAATATTTTACTGGGGTCTAACTTATACGCAGAAAACTAAAGTGAGAAAGCAGTTTTTGAGGACAATATGAAGAAAATAAGTTTAAAATAGGATCTTCTGGTAGATAGTTCCACCTCTATTTCCACAATAATAATATCCTACATTTGGAGTCAGTAGCTTTCCTAACATTGTGAAATATGCTGTTAAGTGACTAGGATATAGTATCTTTATATAGTGTATCTGTGTTAGTCTAATAGAAGCAGCTAGCTGCACCTTTCGTAAATTTACATTTTTCTATTGAATATGCAAGGCGTTACAAACTAATAATCGGTACACATCACATTATGTTTATATATAAATCTGTGTAACCGTGTCACAATTGCAATGTGTCACGGACGTAGCGTTTTGTAATTGTGTTGACGAGTTACTAGAAATTGTTGAGTGAATGGAAATTTAGTTTGATTATTGGACATCGGAGCGCGAAGACGATTAGGTTTTAATGTCACAACTCTCACCACAGATCGTCCGAAGATATCGTCAGGACTAATATACAGGTGACAAATGTGGTATCTTTTCTAATTTTACCGATTATCGTTCACTGATCTAACGTGCTTTGCCAGGGAATACTGGTATATTTTTTCTCTTCTTACCAACGGGAATCAAAAGGAAAAAATCGTCGGCCAAAAGACACTTATCTGACTAAAACGATGCACAAAGGGATAACGGTACCTGCGTGAAAGATTTACGATCAACGATAGTGAATATAGTCTGAAAGAAATTTTATTCCACTCCGATCGCTTGAAGATCTGGAAAGAAGTAACTGTAATGAAGATATATATCTGACTCTCTCTCTCTCCCTTCCTCCCCCTCCCTCCCTTCCTCCTCCCTTTCTCTCCAGAAATCTGCCCAATTTTACTAGCCCAATTTTATGTCTTTATTTGTTTGAAGGGCCTCGTCCGCAATCGATAGCAATCCTTAACATGTGCATCAGAGATTCGAATCTCAAATACAATTTTAAATATCCTTGTATCGGTGCATCTTAATTTTTTGACAACCGTAATATCTATTACGAGATCTTCGCCATTAACTTGTTTCTCAATTCTTGACGGATACAAGCCACGCAACACTCATATAAATTGAGCCGTAGAGATCGTGAACGTTTAATCCAAACAAAACGAGCACTTTATTCCGTTAAGCATATCGCAAAAAACTGTTGCAAGATGGATATTGCTGCCAACCATACGTATTGGCGGCGATGTACAACATGATTACCGATTAGTCATATTTTATCAATAACGCCACGGAGATCTCACTCTATACCTCGATCGTTTGTAGTTCCAGCTGTCAATGGAGGATTGAGTAACCGCGATCTGCATCGGCTTAATTCAAATTGTGTGTGCGTACAATCTTTACGCTCTTCGAAAGTATTAATGCCATATGGTGGTGACAGCTCCGATTATGCGATTATCGTATTTATCGATTACAGATGATCGATAATAATAAAATTTGATGCAAAAGAAATTGCAGATGTCACAAATATTGAAAAAATTAATTTTGCATAAATAAAACTCTGTAAAATATTAAAATTAATAAACATAAAATTTTTCTATACTTCTAAATACACACACACACACACAAACATACACAATGATATGATGGGAAAATATGATACATGACTTTTTTAATATTTCGTTTTCAGATAAATAAAATGTTATTTATCGTCATTAACATCATCACATAGGTATTATAAATTATTTAGCATAAATGCTTCTATTATATTTTGAGCTTTTAATATTGAATTGCAGAAAGAAAGTGGCTAAGTACCATAGCTTTCTCCTTAATTGATATGATCCACTTCGATTGTATTGTAGAACAGCGAATCTGAATTAAAAAGATCAGCTGAAAAATTGTTAAAATCCAACATGCCCGCTTTTCTATCTTGTTCTTTTTTCTGGATATCCTTTGACGTCCCTCTCGCTTTCGTTCTACCGAAAGACACCTGCGGTTAACTCCGCAACTCGGGAAACCGTTATGGTCATTGGACAGAGATTCCGCCTAATAAAGACATAATTCTACGAGATAGGATCTACCTCGGTTGTGCTCGCGCGCGTACCACCATCTTTACGAGCGACTACCTCTCCGTCTAATTCGAAAACAGATCGAATGTCGACCTCGACTGGCCAGCTCTGCGCGCAGATTCACGATCTTTCCCGGAAAAAAGGATACCCCACGCGATTTATGACCTCGTTAAGTTCCTAGGACTATACATGCTTGTACATACGATGTATCGCAGATGCATTAACCATGATTGTTGAGCAATCTATACGCACGGGACCGAATAACGGATCCTTTATCTATATCTATAATCCTAGATCCTCCCTATTTCCTTAAGCTGACATTCTCTAAATTTTTTTGGTTTCTTGTACGAATTTTAAAACACCTTAGATTAGATTATCGAAGACAAGATAAGATCTAGAGAAATACAATGCTACGTCATAAACCTACTGTTAATTTACGTTAATTAATTTCGTAATTATTTTTATCAGCAATCTTTCCAGAGGAACACCTGATACACTTAATTACTTTATGTAAAAATATTTTGAACTTCTCTAATTATAAAAAAATTCTACTACAATTCCTACGCATCTTCATTGTTTCTCCGCTGTTCCATTCAACTTTTCCTCGTAGAATATCGCAGAGCATATTCCACGAGCGAATCGGCCTGAAAACGCACGGGGGACAAAACAAGTTGCTCTCCATCGTCGGCCGATCGTCCGTAAAATGGCCGGCCATTCGGCGCGATAACAACAACTTGATGAAACGATTAAAACCGTAACGAGCCTTCCTCCTCCCACAACCACGGTCGGTGATTGCTGTTGTTACAATCCGTGCTTCCAGCGTGGAAATTTTCCCAATTCGCATGTATGAGCGGCCACGTTCCCGTGGGAGCGCTCGGTCAACGTGCTGTCGGGACATTCCCCGCGGGACACACCTCTGATAAATCCGTCCAGCCGGCGTTAACCGCGTTTTTTCATCCTTTTACGCAGCGGTGATTCGACAACTGTTGTTGCCGAATTGTGTGGAAAATTTAAAGTTTATTTATAAGAATTCTTAAATCCTTTGACACGAATTTGTTACACTGTCGAAAGTTTTGAAACGTTTGGAAAAAAAATACATTAAAACAATAATTTGTAAGACTCGCTGTACATAGAAAATAAGAATCCTCCCTCCATTAGTAAAACTTTTCTTGCAAATTATGAATTTAGTTCATTTCTACTTCGAATAATTTTAACTCTTTAATTATTTCAAAGTCAAAAGACATACATATATAGAAGACAATAACAATATAACGTTATTAACAATATAATTGTTAATTACTTTCTTCTTTTTTCCTCTCCACCCCTCACTCTAATTGTGAATTCATAGTCACAATATATCATATTAATTATTTTAAATATATCCAGAGATTTAGTAACTAGAAGCCATTACTCTGAAATAACTTCCCAAAATAAACCAGGTCTATCTACAGTCGAGCGATTTCGAAATTAGCGTGATGCCGTCCGAGCGAACAACTGGAAGTCATAATTCCGTCATTCTCCGATATCGTTGCCGCTACTAAGTGCCGAAATCACTCAGTGGGCGGGAGAGAACGTTTTGACGATCGTTGCGGCGGCCTTTCCATAGCTTCCTCGAAGCTGAGTTTATCGTGCAACTATACGCCGGGTGAATTACCCCCGGGGATGAGGCGCGAGGAAGGGAGCACGTGATAAATAAACTCTAACCCCATTCAAGTAAGTGGTTATGTTTTTAACACGCGCTTGCGGCTAACAGTTCGTCCCCATTTCTCCCCAACCATCCATATATATTCTATCCGTGTTCTCTAACGTCGTGGTGTACAACGATCTATCGCAGAAATGCGCTTCGTCCACCATCGTCGTCTCCATAAGCTACGTTATGGTCGCCAGTGGCGTAATGGCGCGGGGCATAATCCACATTTCAGTTTTCTTGAATATTTTAAATATAAACGTTGCATCTGAAAGGTGATTGTCTTCATCTTAAAATTGAATCTTAAAATCTAAAAATTATAACAACTATGTTTTATCAATGATTTTTCATTATCTTTAAATATTATTATATTAATATTTAAAAAAAACGATGGAGAACACACACATACGCGCGCGCGCACGTACGCACGCATACATGCATATACATATATAAGTCCTCTCGCAAAGTCTTCGATCATAATTACGATGCGCGAATGGCGGACTTTTTGAAAAAATACTTATAAAATTAATCTTTCTTTGAAAAAAAGAGAAAAAATTCAATGAGAACATGATTATATGCATAAATACGATTATGCATTCGCCAAACACAATGTGCAATAAATCTTCTTTTTGTAAAAAGATTCTTATCAACGTTTGATGAAGTTGCTCATCGTGCAACAACTTCAATTCGCCCGCGTGCAAATACAGATATTCGTGGCATAAAATCTTTACAGTAGGACCAATTATGTTCTCATTGCTCATTTCGCGTTAACCAACATCGAGCCGAAGAAGCTCTTTCGACTACGCTGTTGCGGTATGCGCACACGAGCGTACGACTTTTACACGCGCAAGTCGACGCAAGGGGTGAGCGCAATGGAAGGAGAGAGGGAGAGAAAGAGCGAATCGGGGTGCAGAGCGTAGGGGAGAAAGATGGAGGAAACGGGAAGGCAGGGGGAGAGGATAGCGGAGGCTTCTCTCGTCGAGATGGGAGATGCGCCGACATAACCGATAAATAACAACGGCAACGAGCCTGTCAGACCCTTGTTAAAGCATCGTGCACACGCTCACGCGGACCAGCACGCATGCATTCACGCATTAGAATGCGTTTTAACACATTCTCGATCTCTCTCGCTTACGCGCCTGGTGGCGAGAGTGCCGTATAAATGTTTTTGGGCCTCCGGGGCCCCGCGTCGGTGACGAATATTGCCGGGGTCTCTTCCGACTGTGAGAAAGGCATACGGTAATTAATATCGTTTCTGTACAAGGCAGAGAGAAAGAGAGAGAGAAGGCTATGATTCCTACGGACGATTATTGTTACTTTGTTATTCGAAGTTATTCCCAGAAACGAACGCCGCGCACAACGCATCTCGTGCTCGCGTCGCATTCATCGTCGCAGATCCTGTTACGTGAAGATGCATCCGCGAATTTTACAGCGCGATCGGCTCCACCAACGAGGCGAGTTGCATGCGTACCATTGTCCGTCGTTATGTTCGCGTGTCGCTCGCTATAGACGCGATTAATGAATCACGCCTTCGTTGTCTAACAATGAATATGTCCGTTATTTCAGGATCTTCGGAGCGTTTAACATGGAGCATCGGAGGAGGAGACTGCGATTAAAGATAAGAATTATTGCGATTATTACGGCACGTTGAAGTAAGAAACTACACAGAACGACTTTACTCGTGATGATGTTTTGCGGACGATGCTCGAAAAAGATGCTCGATCGTACATAATATTTTGTCACAATTTTATTCCAAGAGAAAACAAATCCTTAATTTTAATTAATGTTAATTTTGAGAATCTATTTAATTTTATTAACAAGCCGTTTCTTCTCTTTCACTTTGACGAAAATATACTGATGATTGCACCCGACCACGCCCACGTCTCAATGTTCGAGAACACCGTTGAGAAAATTCGCGCGCTGCACGCGCCATCGTTTTATCCGCTCAACTTAACACATCGGTCGGTTATGCCGGAGTTACGAGCTCCACGTCCCCCCTCCGTGCCTTAAGTATACGTTTTATGAACTGTATTTATGAATTTGTCGAAGTGCCTGCTTACGATGGTTTCGTTAGCACGCCCCGAGTAATTTCTCGAGGAGCGAGAAAGAACAAGGGAGCGAGAGAGCGAGAAGGGGAGTGACTTCTCCACGCGCTAGCAGTATCCTCCACACTCGAACACCCGGACGAGAAGTGGTTTTCGTATTGCTCTGAACTCGCAATGTTATCTGACGATAATATACGACGATAATATAATTGACGGCGGAAATTTGTCGCATGCCTCAACGACGATAAAATTTATATTAATTGTATTGCACGTTCGTAAGTCATACTATTTGTTTTTTATGCGCGTTATTAGAATACATTTCGATTCGTTCTGGTAGTAATAGGTCAAATAATGGCGTCATTTACGCCAAAACATAAATATTGTTTTTTTACATTTCGATAGATGCAATATTTTTTTATTGCAAACGGAAATTCTCATTTATCAAGTTTCTCTTTGTGTCGATTATTTTTTTTATACATATATAAAATATCTGATTAAGATCGTACGTATTTAAATAATTATTAAAATGGTCGCATCGTTAAGGATTATTTCTAATAATTTTTAATGTAATAAGAAAGAAATACATTTTTTCGTGAAAGCGAAGTATGCTCTGAAGGCTAGAGAAAATGGAAAAAAGGAGAACACACTGATGAAATGAGATTTATATTTTCGAAAATCTGGCGAGAATCTGCTTTGAGTTACCTATAGCACGTGCTGCCGCTTGTCGAGCCGTCGAAATCGATTTTCTCTCGTTCGAAGTAAACGAAGACAAAATAGGAACACTGGAATTATATTCTCGCTCCTTGAATGATGAATCACTCGCTTGAATCTTACTTGGTATAGAAATGAATTAAGAAAAGATAATAAAGATAGTTAATTGCGCGGTTTATAAATTATTACATGTACTTTTAATCATCGCGTTGGCTCCAACGTTATGTAATAGCAAAATAGTTTTACTGCAACACAAATACGTTGATGTAGCAACTTGTAGTAATTACGTTGTCGGTTGTACAGTTGGTGGTCGCGCACTGCTGTCTGCCACCAATTATATTTTCTTTCTTCATCGCCTTGAACATTATCTCCGAAAGTTGGCACCTGGCTCGGATATAAACTGCTGTATCGCTTTCACGAGCATTCAGAAACGGAGCCGTCAACCCCCGTTACAATAATATTTTCCCAACACCAAGACGTTATTTACAGTGTAAACGCAGTACCCGCTGGATTATCCACTCATCCCCTACCGCCTTTCACGTCCATTTATCGCGGGAAAATCGTCACTGTATCCCCGAGAATTGTTGCAAATTGTTATATACAACTATATACAGAGATGAACTGTGCGGAAAATAGAAGATCACGAGAGAAAATTGAACAAATTAGATGATTAATAAAAAATATTCTTATAAAAATAAGTAATAGTATCAAAAGTGTTTATAGAAAATCGCATCGTAATTTATAGTCACAAACTACGGAGTACCTAATTGAGTAATGGTATCATATTTTGATTGCGGCATAAATTTTTATTTTTAGACTTGTAGTTTACTGATCTACTTTGTTATTACTTGTTATTACTAGTTATAGCTGCTTTTTACTGCTCCTGATAACGTTTCATGATTAAGCTAAAAACTGAATACTAATTCGAACCATGGTCGTCTTTAAATATCTCGGCACATAAATCCCTATCAGTCGCGATAAATCACCAGTCGAATGCGCAAGCCTAATTAAAAAAAACGCCACGTTTATTTTCACGGAAATTTCCACAATTACCCATCTCATTCGTCACTCTCTTTCTCTCTGAAAAACATGAAAATCACGGTGAATAGGGCGTATCGCGCAGCTCGCTAAAACCCCGATAAAAAAGGAATCCCCTTTTGTGCGTGGGCGAGGAAGACACAAGATCAATTCCGAGCAATATGTAAAACGATTTCTCTCGACTTCTGAAAATCCGTCATCTAGGAGAATAACTGGAAAAAGGCGAGCGAACGATGTCTTTCCCCTTTCCATCCCTGGCTAGATCTTGCATTCTTTATCTCAACGGCGATTTATTCTCTGTCATTTTGCCGGGGGTAAGAAGGAGTCGAGGGGTGGCGAACGGAAGCGCGGGATGAGCACGGAGGAGGGCTCGGGAGTATATCTTCCACTGCGAAAGAAGATTTTATTGGCCTTTTTATGGGACGAATAAACGGCCCCGTTACGCGGATTTACATACCGCTTGTTTCGTGATTCACCGATTTCCATTTGCTCGCCACTAGCCTGTTCTTTCTCCCTCCCTCCCTCCTCCTCTCTCTCTCTCTCTCTCCCTCCCTCCTTCTTTGTCTCGCACTGCTGTCCTTCCTTGGCTCGTAGCTTCCTAGCGGAGAAATAGCAGTTACTATCTCTCAGAAGACGGATTCTCGCCTCCGTACGATCGAACGGCGAATGCCGCATCACGCGTTCGTGCTTTAGGAAATATCTACATTTGTGCTACCGTTCCTTTCCAGCAGAGGAAAATGCTTTGTTACTTCGGGACCATTTCATTCGATCTTGCCTTTACGAGCGACGATAAGAGATGTACAATTTTATCTTATTGTGCGTTCTCTGACAATTTTTTTTACATTGGATTATAACCGTTAGCAAAATTTATCGTGTCTCTAACATATAACGTATAAGTTTATCTTCAGTTATAAGCCAGATATAAGAGCTAAGTATTATTGCTGATATGTCCACTGCTATATCAAATAATTTATTAATCTCCTCATTCCAGCATCCATTAGTTATACAAACAGCCTGTTGACTTTCTGTCCGATTTTTTTTCAAGTTTACGCTGCCTTCAGCTAATTAGATAAATGTCGTAATGGATTCTCATAAAATAATAAATATATACAGGGTGTCTCAGACTTAACGCACCATAGGTAAATGGGAGATTCCTGAGATCATTTCGAGACGAAAATCCTAATATCAAAATATCGAGGATGCTATAGTTTTTAAATGGGAAGGGTTTATAGTTGACTAATCAAGCCGTCCAAAATTCGCGCGTTCAGGCATGGCACACTGTACAGTAGTGAAGGTATTTTCAAGTCCTAAATCTATTCTTGAAATTGATAATTTTGCATACATTGTTGTTATAATTGTTTCTTATTTTTATGAAAATGATCTCAGGAATCTCCCATTTACCTATGGTGCGTTAAGTCTGGGACACCTTGTATAAATTATGTGTACTAATATACATAATAAATATATAGATATAAATTATGAGATAAAAGTATGAAAGCATATAGCAGCGTATAATAGCATCAAGGAAAAAAGATCGATGTTTTTATCGTCGTTCGTTGAAACAAACTGATGTAATTAAACGAAATTATCGAATGATTTATTCGATTATCACCCATTTCGTCACAGTGTGTGTCTCAGTATCGGTCTATAATTAACTTTATTAAACGATTCTCGTTCAAATTACTTGATTAGCTCCTAATGACGCCGCAATGTCGAAGGGAACTTTACATCAACTGATTATTTCCCCTTGCTTCTTATAAGATAGACACTGTTTTTTCCGCTTTGCAACTTTGTTACCACAATTTTGTTGTTTGTTTTTGAAAACACGAACAAAGGAGATAGTTTTGACATCGTGTAAGTATTTATAGGAATCGTGGAAATTGCATCAGCTATTGTGATGCTATTATAAAATAGCTGCGTCACGTCGGTTTTATGTATATCAAAATTAATGACGCTTTCGAAGATGTATACGACCAACAATGAGATAAGCTAAAGCAATTTCGTTATCCGTCTCGGTAGCAGAAGAGTTAATTTAAAGGAACAATGCTGCAACAACCAAGACGGAAATTTGCTGCGTTCTTTTGCGTTCGCGAATAGTTTCCTCCCGCATGCGATCGGTTTTTTGCACGACCATTTCTATTATATAATGAAGCAATTTAACGCGCTGAAAAACCCGCGATGTTTCATATCGACGGACGCCGTCGTCGAGAGATGGTAGATAATTGCAAGCCTGTAACGACGCGGGCGCAATTCCGTAACGTTACAACACCCCTTACCTACATTTAACGTCACTAAACCAAAGGAGCGAAGTAATCGCGCCCGCTCTGGTAATTGTACAACCGGCCAATTACAACATAACGGATCCAGGGATCGCGAATGTGCAGCTCACTATAAATCCAGTTCGGTAAAACGCACTCGTTTTCTCGGCTATACGTGTAGAGAGGTTGGAGTTAAGCGGCCGATTCGAAATAATCGTAAAGGCGGCCTTATGAGCACGTTGTCCCGCTTGTAATTTGTAAGACTACCTTCACGATCCGGACGTTAAATTTTAGCGTAATTTAATTCCACCGCGAGAACCGATCGTATAGATATATCGGGCGTGATGCCGAATTAAATTTTTATATTTTCAGAATTTATATAATTCAATATCAATATGTATCTTATATTACAGTGTATTTATTTCATCGTCATATTACGATCGATCTCTTGGCTCGCGCGTACAATTAATTAAATGGCATTACTTTTGAATCTGCAAGAAACGCGCAAGCGTGATATTGTGCGTGATGATTTAATCGCACGTAGCGGCTATTGAACTACACGGATGCACTCTGAGCAACGGTAACAAGGTCAATAACGTTATACGTGTACGAGCTGACGCCATGCATCACGGCACAAAGAGGCCATCATTGGCGAGGGGTGTCACGTGTCATTTGATTTCAATTCGCAGCTCTATCATCCCCATCGACCGACACAATAATCCCTATTAAACAAATAGTCCCGATCCGCCGCGGGGTCAGCGTGCGTGACACACGTACACACGCGTGTGTGCGCATATGCACGTAAGACGACAACACGCCTCGTGTTTGTGGAGTGCACACACTGTGCGTATCTGTTCTGCCGTAACCCTCCACGAGACGCGCAATCCACCCCAATCGGTATCCAGAACGCAACCAGCCCTGCCATAATGCAATTTGAGTTAACTGCAGGGGGAGGCCAGCAGAGGGGGGTCGAATGAGATCGTTGCACAGCCGCGCATCATCCTATAAACTGTAAGCACACAATACGTAATGTACTACGTGCGGCGGGACTCGATCGCTGTCCTTGCGGACATGGGGGCGGGCTTGCTCGTGTTGTTCTTGCCACCCCGTCGCTTACCCGGGCTCCCGCGAGGCACGTGCGTGCGTAGGCGCGTGTGCGTGAACGATCATTGCGATGCGGAGGCAGAACATTTTTCGACACGACCACGCGGCTTTCGTTCTTCAAGATCGCTTCTCTCGTTTCTATAACGCACGCACCATGAAGAAATTTCTCTTAATCGTAGTCTTTTGATACCTTTGTTTTACTAACACAAGCAGAAGTGTCTTCTACAAAATCAATGTAAATCGAATTACACGTACTAGTGTGTGCGTGCATTTATAATATTGTAATTAAAAAAAAAAACAATTTCCACACCATGCAAAGATCTAACGATCATCCGAGACGATTGTGTCATTACGCAGATACGATCATTGCGCAAAATTACGGCGAAGGAAGAGGGGAGATGCAGTTTTGCTACTTCGGGCATCGTGATCTCGCGAACAACAATATTCGATTAGTCACGTAAAAACGCACTTAGTATAAACGTCACGCAAACGAAGCGGTGAGACGATACTTAGTAACGATTAGGGGCAATTCAGTGATCATAAATGAGGATCATAAAAAGTTACAGTTGAAGGTTAATCGTAAGCATCCGAGCATCTATCCGCGACACACATCCGCGGAAAGAGTATCGTAATTGCGCAGTTTCAACAATGATTACGATTTCTCGCGTACCTTGTCGTGGCACAGATGCTTGTTAAGAGCTCGTAACTCTAATCGATTGCTCCTTCAACTGACAACTCGATCGTCGCGCTGGCCTTTCAGTTTTTCTGTCCTTATTTCCTCGCCGACCGCGGGAAGGAGATGCAACTACCGCACACCTTCTCGGCGACGCCATCAAATAATTCCTGATCAGCACGATCATCCGCCACGCGACGTTGAAGTAATTGCAGACTCACGAATATATTACGAATACAAAATCTTGGTGGACGGTGACCTAGATCAATACTATTCTGTGTATTTCTGTGTATATTTCTTTCGCTTTAATAAATGATCTTCTTCCGGGTGAAATAAGCGAGTGAGAATCGACGATCTGTAAAACACACCCCGAGATTTCCGTTTTATTGCTCTTAATCTGTATTTAATTCCTGTGGATATTATTCCGCACGCATCTTTCGCGCGCTCGTCCCCGCAGGCAACAATAAATATCTCGGTCGACGTGCACTCGCGATTATTGCTTATTGCATGCGTTTGCGTGCACGTAAATAGTCGCTCTTATAAGCTACAATTACGTGGTCCGTGCTCTAAAAAGCTTTTTATCGAGACTCAAACGCGGCGCGCGCACAATGCGCGATAAATCTCTCAACAGCGTCAATATTATCTATAATATAATTACATATATCATCGACGGACACACATAGCCGCGCCATTACGGCTTCAAATCACGTACAAATCTACACGCATTGTGTTTGCTCGTAACGAATTATGCAGCTGCGATAACAGACGTCTTTTTAAAACTAGAATAAAAGATAAAAAAAATTAATTGTGAGACCTTTTTTGAAACTATAAAAAATATAATTAACAGGGGAATAGGGTATTTATTAAATAAAATATTTTAATTACATAATGAAGATGATTGCCGAATGTATATGAATTATACCGTTTTTTAAATATACTTACGAAGATAACACGGATTCTCTTTGTTATCCATCTGGTTTTTTGCAGTTATCTGTTATTTACTTTCAATCTAGGTATGTATAAATGTTCTGTTTACTCTCTTCTTTTTCTCTCTTCTCTCTCTCTCTCTCTTTTATACGATTTTTCCGAGTACAGAGACTGTACAAAATCATCATTTTCAATACTTCTCAGACGTATTATCTCAAACTCGCATTCTCCATCGCTTTCATATCACCTCCGGCAATAATAAATATCTCGCCCGAGACGCGAGACACTCGATTATTGCTTATTGCTCGTGCGCATACGTGCGCACGCGTGTACGCATATAAATAATATGCGCTTGTAGCCACGACTCATCCCCTTCTCCTCTCTCTTTTTCTCTTTCTTACCTTTCATCGCGTTTTACAATGTGCAAACTACCTCACTTGCTCGATATTAATTCGAAAAATTGAGAACGTCATACGGTTTTTATTCTTTTAATTAATGTTTACGGCCTTGGCGGCGCATCGATTTAATGGGAATTCGAGCATCAGCCACTTTTATGTCCTGGTATAAATCGCTCCCCGGGGCACTATGCAACGTCTGCTCACCTCCGTTCCGCTTCTCTTAATACGCGAGTTTACGTCTAATATCGATTAACGAACAGAAAGATCGTAGCGCGGCTATCTACGCGCTGGTGCGCGCGCGCTGTAACGTGTGTATTAATCCCTTAATCGGAACATTAAATTACGATTTCCCGTATTCTTGAGCAAAATTATGAACTAATAACATAGTGATGCGATGAATGATAACATAATTAGAAACACGATAAAACGTTCACGCATTCAATTTCTTGAAAAAGGCACAATACTAAGATAAAAATAATATAATGCATCATTCGAACAATATAAAAGATAAACATAAAATGCTATGAAAAAGGGCAGAATTACGAGAAGGAAATTGGGAAGAGATTATTTAGTTTTGTTTGATGAATTCTTCTAGTAAATCGATATTCATTTTAGAGCAATCTCGAACACAACTTATCACAATTTTACTCGACTCGTTTTGACGACCTGGAAATCATTACGCCGCGTTGTGCAAACAAACCATCTCGGAACGCGTTAGTGGAGCGCGCTCGGTCAGAAAGAGGAGAGAAAAAGAAACGTCTGCAGAGAGACGGCGGATGGAAGAAGAGAGGAAAAGGATGCGAGGGAAGGGGAAGGCAAGAGGATGCAAAAGGGAGAAGCAACGTGCACACGTGCGCGACCGACTCGACTTTCCGGCCAATTTGAGTCGATAAAACCGAAGGCTGCTGCCGGCCTTTGCTCTTCGACTCGTCGGCTACTATAACCGGAGGCCCACCTTGCGTTCTCCCCTCAATAGACCTCACCGTACCTGGCAGAAGCCGCGGCAGCAAACCGGCAATTTTCACCTTGCATCGGCAGTCTCGTCATAGCGGGCCGCAATGATCATCCCCCTCCCCCCTTACCGTCACGGTAGAAACGATCCTGAGTTAACCCGCGCGTGATTGCTCGACCGCGCAACTACTGTTTGTTTAACGCGCCAATCCGCCCAGCGAAACTATCGAGGCTTTTCGCAATTTCCTTCTCATGCCGTAGCTACCTCGCGCGTAGCGGCTCTATGGCGCGAGAAAAATGCACTCCTGACTGCACTCATCTTCGCTGCATCTTTCTCTTCTCAGGCTATCTCGGTGCTTCTCGTTTGCGAAGAACAGTGTCGAGACTTGACAGGCATACGGGAACAGCGTGCAGTAAAGTGAAGAAAAAAGAAAAACGAATGCCGTGTAAAAGTTGGACAAAAGTATCATTACAGACACATGTGTGTGTGTGTCAAGAGGCAAAACTGATGTTTATTTCTTTACTGTTTAGTAATGCGCGGTCGGAAATGTATTAATTGTTGTTGTTTAACATACGTAGCCAATAAAAGAACGTTTCTTATTATATGTACTTGTTATTGCGAGAAGTATTATCACATGCCTCGGTAGTCGAATTGGTATGACACCCGCACGGAATGGGGGAGTTCCAGGTTCGAATCCTGGCTGAGGTAATATTTTTCGCAATAAATTATTTATATGTGGGGGATTTTTCATTGACACTAACGATTGGAATCAGGTTGATTTCATGTTGGTAATTTGCGTTTAAAAGTTCGACTGTGTCGACGCGCACCTTATAATTAATTGTGTACTGCGATTGCGCAGATCACTTGATTGGCAGAAAGATCCAATGCTCGACCGTTAAGAGGCAAAACTGATGTTTATTAATTTATATAAGCATGTTTATTTTGTTTATTAAAACATCTAGGGAAATGCTAAAATCTGAGCAATAAAAATTTTTAAATTAGTGCGTGAATACGATAATGCGCCTTCTCTGCGTTGTCGTTGCTACTCTTCTAGCTGAAAGAGGCGGCCTCTGAAAGTTGTCAAGACCGCGAAGATGAACATCAAGATTGCGACTGCAATTCAGTACGGTTTTACTGCTTGTTCTTCTAGCAACTCGAATAGGGCAAAAATCAAAGAAACGGCCCTGATAGTTTCCGGTCGGAGAAAACACAAGGGATGGGCGAGTTTTCTCCACGTGTCTGGAATGGAAATTTGAGCGCAACCGAATAGCCACGATTCCGCGATGAGAATCACCGGTACCGAGCACTCCCGCGATCTATGGGATCTACTCCTACGCAGTAACGCAAATGACGTAGCGATGTGCTACGCCATTTTGCAGATGGCGAAGAAAATGGAATGCTTGATCGATTGCGACCCTTTATCTTCTTTAGGAATTTGTTTGAGATACCGTCCAAAAAAATTAGAACGTAGGTATATTTTGAGCGAGATATGACTCATCTCGCCTCTCGTGGATGTTAGTTAATTATTCGACCTTGCTGACTTCTAGGAACAGGGGACTCGGTCTGTGTGGAAAATGAGACCTGTGGAGGACTCCCGAAGGTGAGACCACACCGGCGCACTCATCGGCCAGTTACGCGAACCCTGATGACCTTACGGGATCACGTCCTGGCCGATATATGTGCACGGTGAGCACTGCGTAGTCGTGTTTATAACGAGGTTCGCTCTGTCTCTCTTTCTAACACCTCCCTCCCCTCTCTCTCTCTCTCTCTTTCTCTCTCCCCCTTTTTCTCAGCGGAGAGCCAGCCACCTGGCCGGGCCACGGAATTAATCGACTATGCTCTACAAATTGATTTCGAGCAAAAAGTAAGCACTCTCGCTCGCCAGCCAAGAAGGGGGTAAGCGAGACCCATCCCCGGTACAGGCCGCGTCTTTAAAAAGCTCCTCGACGCTTTAAGCGACCGGAATGGAGCGGCTACCGGATGCGTAACCACCTCCCCCGGCGCGCGGAGACCAGCCTCCATTCATGCGACGGACGGCCGTAATTCTGCCCGTTGTCGATCGTCGGGACACGCTCCCTCGTCACGCTTCTCCTTCTTGCGCCTCGATTCACTCACGGAACGAGATTGGCACGACCGGCGCGGGCGCAATTATATGGAAATTATATTCGTTTTTATTATCGGACGCCCGATATTGTGCGCCACCGCATGATTGACAGACTGTTTGAGTATATGGCGACTCGTATATAGGCGCTTATCTTCCCTTTTATCGGCGTTTTTTGTAAGACGAATCATTATATTCCACAATACCGAGTATTTTAACGTAAGCGTCTCGTTAACTATATGCTTTATTATGAGCAATCGATGGGCGATAAAGATTTATATATCGGTATATGAATAATGGTAATTTATTAATTAATTTAATCTTAAAATTGGTTATATTTTATTCCAATTTTAGAAGAGTAACGTAGTAAAGTTGTACATAGAATAAAATCTATCAGCAAGCTTGATTTCTTTTTTCAATTCTCGCCAAACGTGTCAGATATTTGCTTTTTTATCTTTCACGATCTTTTACAATTATTCACATTTATTATAGACATCTATCTTTCAATATGAATGTAAAGTGAAAAGTGAAACTTCTTTCATCGAAACACATGGCAACTCTGTTAGGACACAATGAATTCTCTTTCTCTCTCTTTTCCATGTCGGTCTTTCTCCTCTCTTTCTCGGTTCGCGTTACTTTATCGTGATTTATTAACTCCACGTCCGTTGTGGAATTGGACAGAATTATAATTGGTTCGCGTAATTTATTAATAAATTTACGACACTCGCGCCGCTTTGAGTCACGTCCGATCACTGAACGCGAATTGATCCTAAATCACATTCAGTCTGATACTATTTTCTTTTACACGTTCTTTTCGATTGCAACACAATCTACCTTGATTTCTCTCCTAAAAGCGACATGTTTGTAATACAGTACATAATGAAACATATGGAAGAATACGCAATAAATCGCGATAAGTATTGTGTAATGGATCTCTTCTTTTCGGTATGAAATAATTATCTAGCAACTTTACTTTCGAATTAGCTCGCACATATAATTATATAATTTGATTATACACCTAATGACATTTTTTTAAACATGTTTAAAATATAAGCTTGTACATTTTAATGTCTTTTAAAGTATATTCTTGAATATGTGACTTCTATAATCTAAAAAAATATCTTGTATTTAATTACATTTTAGCTTATTTGTTTTCTAAAATGTTTCCGCACTTTTTGGATTTTTATTCTTAAATTTTTATTCTCCTCACAATTATAATCTATTGCTCGTTACATTGTATATTCTTAACTCGTCCTAATTTTCTATAGATAAAAAAAAATATTTTATAAAAATATTTAGCGCGCAGTCAACACTTCAAATAAATTTCCTTTTGAAAACTTATACTTCAAACTTATTACCTCGTTTGAGAATATAATAAGATCAGCGAGCGTAACAGCCTCTCGAGCCGCCAACCTCGAGTCTTGTTATCCTCATTCTGAAAGAAAGGGAAAAAAAGCAGAAAAATATTCCAACGTGATGGCGACAAAGTGTACGAGGCATCATCCCTCACAGTCCTTTTACGGTCTCGCCCTTTCTCGCCGAGCGTTTTCCCTGGCTCTCGAGTTCGTAGTGCCATAAAACGCTTGACGAATGCGAGCGGGTATCTCGTTTCCCTACCTTTTTCCCTTCTCCTTCTGATCTCCGTCGGCGCTTATCAGCCCTCTCTTCCCCTCTCCGCAATCTGGCTTTTTTTTCGCCGGTTTCTACAGCGCGCGAGTTGCAACCCCGCAACGCCCATCGTCACCCACGAGAGTGATGGCGAAGGGAATCAGACAAGAGAGATAGAAACATAAACAGAGAGAAAGAGAGAGAGAGAAAGAGCAAGGGGCGAGCGAGCTGTTACATTTGTAACATTTTCGCTTTTACGATTTTCCAGCTGGTTTGCATTTTAGAGCCGCTCTTACTCGCCTCCACTTTGGTACTCTCGATTTTTTCTTCTTCTTCCCGCCTCCCTCTTCGCTATGCTTGAACCATCACTGGTGAATGCTTCACTTTACGTCTTTCCCGCCTCCTGAACCATCGTCTTAACGGCGCAATAGTTTTATCCCTGTTTCCATATACGTAGCTTCTCCCAAAACCACTCGGGCAAAACCCACAAAAGATTCCATTTTCTCAAATAATCCCGAAAACATGATAGAAGGATCGTAAAACAAGGAGGCAATCTCACGTTTACGAGTTTTTGGCCGCGTTGACGTGCAGTCGTTGATTCTGCTAGAAGGAGGAAGGTGCCATCCCCTCTTCTTTGATAGAAAAAAAATTTTCCTGGGTATATAAAGGAGTTTGTTGAATCAATTGCATTATATTGCTGCTCTCTGATTTTATATCAAAAGAAAAAGAATTTATCTCAGTCCGTATTTATGATCATTACATAAACCTTGTATCAAAATGCGTATCAGTAAGATATTTAGACTAAAGTTCTTGAATATTTTGAAATACAGTTCACAGTAGTCACATTTTGATTAGAGATTAACTGAGAGTGTAATTAATCTCTTATGAGATTCGATTATGTTAAACCTAATTCCATTGTAGTATTATATATAATATTGTTCAAAATATTGTACAATTATTGTAGAATATTTCGCAATATTGTACAGAGTGATTTGAAAGGTTGTCGACAAACTTAAGAGGTATATAGAGAAGTCGGAATGCAACAATTTTCGATCAGGAAATGTTTTCCGAAGTAATCCTGAATCAGTAGAAACCTGTGAACGTACATTGCGGACTTACAAATAAAATATACAAATAAAATAATCCTAATTCGCACAAAGTTTATTTAAGTAACAAAGACAAACAAAGACCCAGAGAAAGCTTTTCAGCAGAATACTTGTAGCATCTGTGGTAAGGAAGATGCTTGGGTATTTGAGAAAGTGCGCCAGAATTCGATGAGAGTGCTTGTATTAAATGTGGTGATTGTCAGTTCGAACATCTTCTGTGATTTCTTTTTATAAAAAGAAGGAAATTAGAATATGAAAAAAAATTTGCGTATTTATTTATTATAAAAAATATAATTATTAATGTATTTTATTAAAGAATAAATTAGAAATATATAAGATATGCTATTTGACAGTGAAATATCTTCTTTAATTATTTATAATATATTTATATTCACAACAAAAATTATTTTATTTTTTTAAATATAAATATATTTAAAAATCTCTAAATTTCTTTTCCATTTTTGAACGTCGATAAAATTACATCGAGTAATTATAATCTAACATTATTTTTATTTATATACGTTTTATATAAGGAAGAGACAAATAATAAAACTTAATTATTATTACAACTCACAAGAGAAGTGAAGAGAATTGAAATATTTTGACACTCTGTACAATATCAATTTACTTAACTAATAAAAGATATAATAATATCGGGTTCCTTTTTCATTATGAGTCAATATTTCTGGACCAATCAATCAATTCGCATTTCAATAAAAACAGAGAAATTAAGAACACACACACACACAAATACATACAAAACAATTTATTCTAATCTTTATTATTTGTAATACATGGATATAAACACTATGAAAAAGTTTAAATAAAAATTTATATTCTAAAAATATTCTAAAAATGTTACTTTTACAGTTTTATTTTTTTTGTTTTTTCCTTTGTTTTTTAATATCTAACAAGAAAGTTCAAATTCAATTTATCATAATCTATTTCTATGTGTAAAATTTATGATAATTTATCAAATAAAATGATTAGTATGTAATATTTTTATGGCATTTTCTTAATTGTGTTTCCTAAAAATTTTACGTATTTGACAATTTGTGTATAAAATATTTAATAAATCGACAGCTATCTACATCATTTTCCAAGATTAAATATTTATATTAATTTACAGATATGCTAATTTTAAAATAAAGATATTTAAATATTACAATATAATTATTTCTTATGTATTCTTAATATATTAGTACATATTTGTACTAATTGTACATATTTGTACATATTTGTTACATATTGGTACATATTTGTATTTGTGCATATATTATATGTATTTGATACAATTTTTAGATTTATTATCTCAATTAAAATTTGTAAAAAATAATTTGTTCTCATCTCATCTCGAATGCTCACTCGTTAACTACAAAAAGAATACTGTAGATCACATCATCAATGGAACAAATACATATAATATTAATATTAATAATATAATATTAATTGTTGTAATAATAATAGTTAATAATAATTCGTAGATTTATACGTTCAAAATATGTGAAATATTGCAATTTTATTAATCACACGGTCTTAATAATTAACATTGTAACAATATTGGAATACCGTTATTTTTAAAGTTTTTAGTCATAAACGGAACGGAGCGTATGAAATGTCTCGAATGCACACAAAATGCTGGGTGATCTATTTTATTTTGATTTTGGTACGTGCAATCATAATTAACTGCGCTTTCGTGATTGTTGTATTGTATCAATTCCAATAATGAGTCTAAGAGAAAAATGAAACTTGAGGTAAACGGGAAGGCAATAACAACGAAGTATTTTCTCGTGGGATGAGAACAAATTACGTTTTCAAACTTAAATTTTACACCAATTCGTTATGTATATCAACGTTAAGTAGCATGCAGTAAAAGTATTTTATGTAGGTAGACAGCCTATTGTTAAGAAAACCGATTAAAATTAAATAGTGAATTGAAGAAAATGGTATGAAAATAATTGTTAACAAAGGAAAGCGTATAAACGTTTATCAAAGTATATAATGAAAAGATTTAAAAATGGGAGAACAAATAGACGAAAAATGATTAGTGTACACAAGAATACTTTTATGTTCACTCATTGAATACAGACAAAATAGTGCATGTCACTGCGAACATAGACGTATATATTTATCCTTATATATATATTTCTTGTTCCCTTTTATAGACTTTCTTAAGATAAGATAAAATAAATTTCAATCGACAGACTATATTTGAATAGAAATATTGCTATCACAATTGATTAGAGAAAGATAATTTTGTTGTATAATATGTTGGCTTAAGATAGCAATACGTTCTTCTTAGAAATCAATATTTTCCAAACTCTATATATGACATATCAGCTACTTATTACTTAATGTTGTTTAAACTTGTAATCTTGCATAATTTAGAGAATATAATTTGGAAAAGAAAACTATTGCCCCTTTTTTGTAATTAGTAATAGAATGTTTCAATTATTGATATATAATATATATAGTAAGCTTAATTTTGCTTAATTTTGCCAATCTAACATTTTCAATTTTTCCAAATATTCATTTAGTAACGTCTCCATATGTTTCACATAATCAGAATTTAATCTGGAGTAAACTAATGCTTAAAAATGATTTTTAATTAATCTGAGACAAAAATTAATAAAGATTACAATTGTCAGAAAGGTTAGTGAAAATTGTTATACACAGATGTGACGAAGTTGCATGTTCAACATGAAACAAAATTCACTGTAAATGTACAACCAATTATACTTTCAGAAAAGGTGTATAAAATATGCACAATTTATGTATACATTTACAATTTATGTAGAGCTTTCTCAAGAATAGATTTTAGAAACTTTTACTGTAAATGTAGGCTTATACGTAGGCATAAAGAAGGTTTTTGTAAATAAAACTACAAAAAACTGTATTATATTTCAAATTGTTAAGTTTTTAATTATTTTTTAGTTATTTCCTAATTCAACACAAAAACATCTCTAATTTCACAGTGGTGAAATTGCAAGTAAAACAACAAAAGCTGTTCGTTTATAACAAATAACCACACAGACAATAAAATTAAAAACTTAATATTAAAAAAAAATAAAATTAAAAAAGGGTTTCAAATACAACAGACAACATATAGTAAAGTTACTGATTTATAAAGTATAAGACGTATCGAGTAAAAAGTAAGATCGACTACTTTATTTACAACAAAAATGCTACCATTCACCACTACATAGCATTTTATAACTTACATACTAAGAACCGAAGAATTTCTTTTTTCTATGAGTACATTGACATTTCTTACGTTTTATGTTTGATGTGATTCTTAATACTTTTTGAATTCTTTATGATGGCAAAATTGTAAATATGTAATACCATAACCATATGTAATAACATTTTGTAAATACGAATATGTAATACTATATTACTAATAACAAGTTTAAACTGTTATATTATTTCATCTTCTTTTTTCTAATGATTTAAATAATATGTAGTTTATTATACTCTATTTAAAAAGGAACATTTTTATTAAAGAATAAAATTTGTTTTTGCTTTAATTAAAAACTATTTGCTTTAATTAATTCACTATTTCTAGATTTTATAGAAAAGAGTGAAATTAAATGATTATAAATAAATCGACAATTATGACTTTAATAAATAAAATAATCAGATTAAATTACCACATAATGTTGCGATTAATCTTTTTTTTCTGTTCTTTTTTTAATCACAATTTTATTACTCTCGAAATATGAAACCAGAAAGTATTTTATATATACAATATATATAAATATATAAATATATGTATATTTCTTTCTCTCTTTCTATATATATAGAGAGAGAGAGAGAGGGGGAGGAGGGAAGGAGAGAGAATAAAGTAATCTTTTCAATATTTTTTAAATAAAAAACAAAGTTAAATATAAATTAATAACAAATTGATTGACTTAATAAATATGTATAAGTATTTTTTGAGATTTTTTTTCAAACAAACAGTGCAATTAAATCGATTAGTTGCTTTTATTCTAGTACAAATTCAGTGAAAATAAGTTAATAAATTTCTTGTTTTTATCTATGAATTATCTGGAACTACAACTTTAAATGCATTTTTCTCAAAACAAAATTTTTCAACTTTGTTGACAATAAATATAAAAAGAACTATGTTTCCGATTAATGACTAAAGTTGCATTTTGTTTAAAAAACTGGACTGTTTTACAACACGTAGGAATTTTTTAATTGAAGACATTTCACTTTTTTTAACAAAAGAGCCTAGTTTTTTAAATAAAATTCAAACATTTTCTTCAGCAGTCTGTCATTTTTTTATTATTTTTTGAGATATTGAGTTTTCCCTACGTACAGAAATAGACATAAGTTTTTTCACATGAACCGTATAATGTAATATAATTGTCAAACGTCCAAACGATTTTAGGACAGCATATTTTTTTTTACAATACATATACCGGGGAAAGAGATTGATAAATTTTGCTAAAAATTTTTTCTTATACTTTTGAATATGTATATTTTTTCTTAATTTAATTGAATCAATTTGATTTAATTGCATTGTTTGCTTGAAAAAGTCTCAAAAATATCTATACTTATACTTAACAATATCAAACCGGTACACTAATATCTTTCCTTGTTAATAAATTTAACAATTATATACAATGTAATATTTTTTACACACGATATTGCATTTTTGTCGCAATAAAATTGCAATAAAAAATCTTGTGATTTTATGTCGTATAGTTCTACAAATTACGACATGAAATCCATAGAAATATTGAGACGACTGTTCAAGATTTTAATGAGTCGACTCTTTGGGTGTTGTCGGCACTTTGGACATGTCATTCGGTCATTATGGGCCCATTAGTCATATCGAGTGACGAGGCGAGTGTTTGACTCACATTACCTTCGGCATATAAAAGAACTGAAAAGAACCGTCATAAAAACTACCGATAGGATAACACTAGTACCGAAATAGAGATACTTTAAACGTGTGAGAACAGAGATAAAATTATCTTTTTGTGTATAAGTAACTTGTATAAGTAACTTGATTTTAAAAGATACAACTTTCATTCTTTAGTAATAATTTATTCGCAAAACACGTACCCTTTTTATTAATTTATTAAAAATATTTTAATTACAATATATAAAAATTTAACACGGAAGAAATATATTGACAGAGCGTGTATAATCATATATATACATATATTTAATAATATATATATTATAAATATATATATATATATATATATATATATATATATATATATATATATATATATACATATGACATATTTATATATATGGGATATATATTTCATGTATAATATATTAATATATATACTATACTATAATAATATATTAATTCGTAACGGTCACACGGGGTCCAGTGGACCCCAGGCAAACTTTGTGGCTATTTTGAGTTCAGAAGGGCTTTTCGAAATTAGACTTATAGCATGTATAAATGTACCATTTCTATTTCACGAGATTGACCGAAATTTGTAACTTCAGACTTCAAAATAAATATACTTTTTTCAAAGTTTCTTAAATCTCTATTTTTTTTCAAAAATATATTGTTTCCCGAGTAAAACGCCGTTGGATTTTTTTCGATATTGCAAAAATTAAACTTTCTATGAAATTTCGTGAGTTTTTTTTTTCTTATCGATTTTTGACTATTTTAAAATCATAAAAAAACAACGATTAAATCATTTAGAGGGAATGTTAAATTAAAGTTTGGCGCAAGATTTAAGTCAATGTATCAAATAGAATACAAATAAGATTCGTTTAAGTGCGTGGGGTCCGCTGGACCCCGTGTGACCGTTAAGTTATTATTTGGACGTGTGACCGTTACGGGTTAATCATACATGTCGTATATATATTTTCCATTACAATTATTTTCATATTTTTTATTAAACACATTCAATATTATGATAAGAATAATATTTCTTGTTTTATGGTTTGATAACAAAAAATGATGTGGAAATATGAGACGTACTTCAGGGTTCGTTATGAAGAGGGTTTGTATATTTTAGTAAAAAAAAAGAAGCGAAATTTGAATCCGTAGGATGTGGCTCGTCCTAAATATCGACCACATGTCGGAAACACGGATCTATTATCGCTAATTCTAGTAATTAACTTACCATTTATCTCGTTGTTTATACTCGGTTTATTGTGAAAATAGTAAATGAAATGTTTAAAACAATTTCCTCAAATTAATTATCAATTTGTATAACTTGTTTCAACAAGATTGTGTCTCAAGACAGAGATAAAATAAATGACGCACTGTTTGTTAAAAAAATATATGTATACAGGGTGTCCCAGAATCACAGGTAAATACTGATAGAGTAGATTGAGGATGGAGTGGTGATGGGGATGAGATAGGACACCTCTATCCGATCATGCACCCCCGCGGAGATACGGAGAGTGGAAATTTTACGAATCAGCGGCGCGCTATGACAAGCCGCTTGTCGGTGAGGCGAGCGCACGAGTAGTGGAGACAACACCACTGTATATAAATTTACATAAAATATTATTAGGCTAAAAAGATCCAGGTCGATTGAAAATGGTACGTCTCTCTATTTAATTGATAACTCATTTAATTGAATGGATCAAATGCAATGCGCTTAATTTAATCTAAATTTAATCTAATTTAATCTAATAATAGTATATTTTAGTTTTGAAATTAAAACTTAAGTACGTAACAATGTTGATTTTCCGAATTTTTTGATATGTCCTTTCTTTGTTCTGATTGGTTCTACTAGAGAAATTCAAACTCTATTATTATTTTAATCATCACAATTACCATTATGATAATTTTTATGATAATATGATAAAATTATTTATGATTATATTATAATAATTTAGCTCTTTTGATCTCTTTTTGTAACTTATCTTCTAATGTCTTAAACTAATCTTTCTGACTTTTTTGTATTAGTTTATCCTCATTTTTATTGACTACCTGATTCTTTTTTCTCTTTCCTTTTATTCTTTTCTTACAATACTTAACTTGATATATTTCAAGGATGAAATAATATCTTTCAAGGTTTCTTTTATGTCTAGTGCTAATGTGATCCATTTTTGCCTCATATTTTTTAAAATGCCAAATAGTTAAAATAGACTCCATGCTGCTACACGTCAGGAAACTAGCCATTTAGGCACGAAATAGCCTTGCCATTTCTTATTAAGGCTGCCTAAATGCCTAATGTAAATGGTTTTTATTTCCAACAAAAAAGAAGTCAGAATTTTTTCAATAGTGCTTGTACCCTTTAAAAAAGCGTTATTTATATTATTTAAAAGATATTATATGTTTCTAAATTGCTTTTAAGCTTTGTCACACTTATTCAAAGCCGAAATGGATACGTTGAGATGAATGAAATCTCCTGTAGTTATTCTAGGAAAATAGTAAATAAATTATTAGAGAGTGTTAGAGATTTAGAATAAGGGCACGTGGCTCTAAAGATCTATTCGTTCACATCATACAATTCTTAATTGTCAATTTGTAACGTATACATCATAGAAAATAGATGAAAATTCTATTGAAAATCTAAGAAAACTTAAAAATATCTAAGAAAATAGTGAATAGGTAAGGTATAAGCGCCGGAACAGAAAAGAAACTAAATTATAGAATAACTATGACAAAAACTAAAAACTAAAAATCATGAAGACTGAGAGAATGACTATGACGAAAAAAGAAACATTATTTTCACAGATAAAGAGAGTAAATAGTAAAGACATCCTAGACTATTTAAACACAGCTGCTATTGAGAACATGTTTCAAGAAATTAAGCAGAAAATCGTTTTAGATGACTAATCTTCTAGAATTATGTCTTGCTCAATTATTATTATTGTTCAGTTTTTTGGTTATTATTAATTAATATCACAATTTTCTATAACTTGATCTTAAAAAAGAGCATTAATAGTTACTGAGGATTGAAGAATTTCCCTTTACCATAGAATCTCTTGGAGCTTTTGACATTATTTTTCTATTATGTTAACCTATTCGATTGTCGAGACAACTCACCAGGATTATAGGAATTCGAGCAAAAGACTAAAGATTAGGGTTGTTACTTTCGCCGACTTCGAAAAATATATTCGTGCAAATGGTAAATTTATTTAGAAAACTTTAAAAATATTGTAAATACAAAGAGAGAATTAATTAATATATGTGCTCAAAAAATATATAATAAACTAAATGTAATGTAAGATAATGTAAATGTGTGTGTGTGTGTGTGTGTGCGTGCGTGCGTGCGTGCGTGCGTGCGTGTGCGGCGCGCGTGCGTGCGTGCGTGCGTGCGTGCGTGTGTGCGTGTGTACGTGCGCACGCGAGCGTGTGTGTTGTGTGTGTGCGCGTAAGTGCGTGCGTGCGTGCGTGTGTGCGTGCGTGTGTGTGTGTAACATAAATGTAATGTAAGAAAACTTATAAATATATTTCTCTATTACTACAATCTATGTAAACCCGTCATCCGACTTTTAAAAAATTAATTTTTCCAAAAAATAGTAGTATTTGTAGTTGTTTGTATTAATAATTAAATAACAATAATTTCGTTTGTAGTTTTATCCATAAAATTACAAAAATTAAACAAAATGATCCGCACCCGACATTGATACCTCAAATCCGTTTTGAAGTTATTGGTAGCTCTCTTCCTTTAGTTTGTAGTTCAAAAATTATTAACATTTAAACAATTGTAAAAAACTAATTTTTTGCCATTTGTTGAGATATCTCTCAGCTGGTGCAGTCTTCTTTAAAATATAATATTTTTTGTTTGTATTTTTTCAATTTATAATTTTTTGTTTTGTTTATTGTAATTTTTTTGTTTCCTAACTTTTCGTTATTTTTTTTGCAAGTTTTTTTAAGTTGTAACTTAAGAAGGTATTATGACAATAATAGGATAGTTTAAACAAGCAGTAGAAGTCTTAATTGACGTGTACAAGGATGTTGCTATTGTGCATTGTTACTTCCGACTGATTCAATTTACCTAACCAAATCAGCAAGAACAGCACCGGTTTTATTTTCAAGAAGTATGCTAATATGCATGATAGCATGCAACATATAAAATTTCTAGTGTCATAGCTCACATGATGGTATTTTTTACATCTCACAATCGCTATCTCCTTGAAAGACTACGACATTCTTCTGAATTTATTTTACCTTCCTCTCTAATATCCGTAAAAGGTTTCGATACTCATCTTCCTACATTCCATCCGTATAACAGAAATTTCCGTTTAAATGCAAGCACCTTGTACTTTTTCCAATAAGAGAGAATTTTCTTACGACTAAGGCACATATTATATTTTTTCAAAATCGTAGATTATTCTGTCGTATCTCATATCAAAGATAAATCCGAACGGAATCTTTTCTTCAGGAGAAATGTATGCAGCATCAGCTCTTCATTTGCTTTCGCAACCTTTCAGACTATAGTCTTCACCATAATCTAATACGGTTTGATGTCGAATAACATTCCCACTTTGTTACTACTTTTTGTAACTTTCCATTTAATAATACTATTGTGTTAATTATGCAATATAATATAGATGATTTTTATTCAACAAAAAAGTCTTTTAATTACCTCAACCTTACTCAGTTGCAATGAAGACACATAAGAAACATAATTAACAATGATTAAATTTCTTGAAATATAGAGATACCATTATTTTCATCACTGTTCGCAGCCTATTTTCTGTAGGCTTTCTAAGTAAGTTTAGTTTTTTTATGAATGCAAGGTTTACAGTCTTACAACAGTTTTACAAATAGTCTTATCTTCATAAATGTGGATGAGTAAGAATAAAAAATCGAGGTATTTGAACCCGGTATATAAATCGAGAAATATAAATCGAGGAATTGAACTCTGAATCTATCGACTACGGCATGGGGGAAAGCTATGCATTATATAATAATTCAATATTTTAACCACCATAAAAAAAAAAGATGAGAGAAAAGATTCAGGGAAGAAAATTGCAGAACGTTAACACGTTTTTCCTTTTATGTAAGGATCCTTTTCTCGATCACGGTCAACACGGTCGACGAGCACATCCCACTTTGATCTTCTCCTCGTAGCAAAGGAGATCCCGGGAATCATCAATGTCCGGGCGTTGGAGGCGAACCAATCAGAGCCGCCGTTTAGCTAATGCGTGTAACGTGGCCCAGGGGATGATTCGATGGGGGTAGTATACGGGTTAGTGCGCTCGTAACTCCACGGGGATGATGGCACCTTACACATACACACACTTCCCGCACAAGCTCCACTCCATTTTACCGGTCTCATACATTCGAGAAGTGATAGTCAGGATGAGAGAGAGAGAGAGTGAGAGGAGCGGGTTTAGGTTTTCCTTCCCCTACGATTTCCAATTTGCAGGGACGAGTAATCCGATGATTTACATAACTCCATGGTAACCGTGTCAGGCTCCTTCTTGCGCTTTAACGTGCTTTCGAAAAGGGGGGTAACATGTTTCGTGAGGGATCGATCGTTGACGCGATAAGATTGTTTAAGACTCGTATCGGTGTACTGAAGAGGATCTTAATTAATGACATGCATCAAGACTCATATCAAAGATGCATTTTCCATTAGATGATCTTATCGCAAAAGTGATTTTATTATTAATTACTTTCTTTTAAGAAGTGAGAAACCGTAAAGAAAAAATCAACAAATATAAAAGCTCATTCACTTTCACTTATTTAACATGACAAAGTACCAAAAATATTGCAAAAATAATTATCAATGGAAATAACATAAATAACAATAACATAAATTCTATTTCTATTATTATATATGAAAAATGAGACATTTTTTTGACATTTAATTACTTAGTTTGGTTAACAGCACGTTGATCGAGGCACTGTAATTCGTGCTGAGCTTCCCCGTTTTTCGAATCGATCCGACAACGAATCAGGGCACAGTTAGCTAATGCGGGGTTACGCTGGTACAGCCCCCAAGAGGGTGGCTCAAACTCCACCGAGTTAGGGATGAAACGTGTTACCTACGGTAACGATCTGAAAAAGCATAATCGACGGATGGAATCCTCACGGTAATATGTGACATAACTTTGAGATCGAGATAAATGCAGAGAATATTATCGTAATTCTAAAATTTATAATGTAAAATCACCAATATCTTTATCGAACTTTTCTATTTTCATTGAAGCCTATAATGTAATATTTTTTCCTAGTTCCTAAAATACTTCCATCATTTCATAATACTCCTTCAATCACGTCAAATTATTTCGCTCTCAAGCAGGCTGCGTCAATGATACCACAGTGCGCGCGCGCGTAGTCGGGGTAATTAATTATTTAAAATTCAATTAATTCCCTCATTTCCTCACTATCGATGGAGACGGCTTTTCTCCGTGGCGAGCGTCGCAAAAAAAGATAGTCTCTTTCAGCCGCACTTTGTCCGCCGCTTAATGGCGGCGGTTCTTCTATTTTGCCGGATCTAATTTCCGTTTTCCGCCGTGGCTTCTGCCGCAATTAATTCGCCCGGAATCCAATTAATTCGCCGGACGGCCAATGAACTAACGTTGTTTGTCGAAGAAGACGTTCGCGCCGCCATTCCATGATGCAGAGGAGGTGGTGCGGGCGAGAAGGGAGGATACCGCGGGGAGAAAGATAAAATTACATTATCGCCTAAAGCGCTCTCGAGGAGGGGGGAGACAGGCGAGGGTGAGGGTGAGGGGGCGGCAGAAAAGCGGGGTGAAAATCACGTCCCGTAATTCCCGGGCATTAAGGTAAACGTCCAACTCGCAGGGCGCAGGTTCGGTCGCCATGGCGACCACAGGGTGCTTCCCACCACCCGTCCCTTTCAATCGATACTTATGAAACCGTCGTACATTTCTCCTCTCGACCACCCCGCTTCGCCCTGCCGCCCTTCTTGTCGGAGCCGCGACTCGGCTTCCTGTCATGGCGACACTTCGAATATCTATATGAAAAAAAAGAAAAAAAATCACGAGGAAAATGTTTTTATATGTTTGACTAATTGCGCTGATGTTTTGTGATTTTGTAGGAAATTTCGACCAATAAACTAACGTTTTCTCTGTATTTTTGTCGTAGAATGTTAAAAAATATTTTTTGACTGTATTTAACTGTCCAACTAATATAATATATTATTTTAACTGAAAGATTAAAAATCTCTTTCACTATACAGCTTTACAAATTTAATCATATTAAGCCATCGTGTTAGAGCGAGCAATAACAAATTTAAAAATTATGGTTCTTTATTTATCTGAATGATAATTAAAATCTCTCTGTGAAATCGTTCGATGCTTTTTATCTGCGATAAAATGGTAAACTTCGCGATTCAATCCTTCGCTCAGGCTCAGTAATTTTACACATCACATTGCGACGTGCGCCTCGAAATCTACGTAATGTAATTCGCAATTACGGCTAGCCGACAAGCGAGCGGAACTTGTTTATTCTTTATGACGTATGATCGCCGATATTAACTGCGAACGCTTTAACCGCCTGCCCACCATTTGTCGGCTGGTAATGCGTGCGATCGATTAATTAAATCCGGCCAACCGGCGGCGGTATCGCGTGTCGATTCATCCCCTAAACGGCTGACCAATCGCAGCGAGCTTGCACCAGGATGGTTACGGCGACCCTTCACTGATATCATCGAGAGTGGGGAATGGTAGGATACGATTATGGTGTGGCAAGGCGATCACGTCAAATTGGGATCCTTCGAGAAACGGCGGATCTCTAGAATAATTCCTTCCCAAATTTTCCACGCAAAGTTTATCGATCGAGGAAGATAGGCGGATAAGCCTCCCGGAGAAATTCCGCAATGTACTGTCACCGATTTGACTAGCAAGACTAGAACCTTATTACCGAAACCTATGTTTATGTAATCACTTTTTGACATAGCAACTTTTGATATGCAATCAATATTACTAAACTTAGACATTACACATACAAAATTTTTATACTTTCCTTGAAAGGATTAAAATAATACTTATCGTCTAGGATAATTAATAGCTCATTTCACAAATATCTTTTTCTCCATGAAATCTTTGTATTGAGATAAATTTATCACATGTATCATACAACAAATTATGACGCCAATTTCTTAATTCTCTTCCTGAATAATCTGCAAGATTGTAAAGACAATATGATGAAGAGTAAAGAAGAAGGTAGAGAAGAAACCGAAACAGAGATAAAGGAAAAAGTGAAAGAGCAGAGAGGAGGAGAGCTTATATGCAGTTCGGAGAATTTTAACAAGACGGGATGTCGTCGCCCTGGGCGAGGAATCCTCTAACAAGAAAGGGCACTTCTCCCCTCAAAAATAATGAAGTCTTCAAGCCACATTCCCACAGGCTCCCCGAGGGTGCCGCGCGTTGTGCACCTTTGTACTACTTAAGTCATCGCGTGAATTCGCGATTGCACACTCTCTTCCGTTAAAGTGTTAACCTTTTTCGCTAACAAAACCCACGCGATAATGCAAAGAGTAGAATTACTTTCTCCACGATGGTACGTCGCATCAGTCATCGTTTTCGTATCTGTAAGAATAAGCGACCCATTCAAAAGAAACTGGATTAATACTTGGTTCAACTTATACCACACACAAAATTATTTATTAAGTTGAATACATCTGATAAAAAAAACATTTAATTTAATAATAAAAAATATTTGTAAAATCGTTTTCCGCCTGTAAAAAAATTAGTTCGAGATTAAATAATAACATATTTAATTAGAGAAATATAATAATTAGCGGAGATAGAAATAGATAAGAAAATTAATAATGAATAAATAATATCAAAGGACAAGATACAACTTATCAACGCATATGTTAAATGTACGCGAAAAAAAGATTACTATGACAAATCTATTCGCAAAAATATGGACAGCTAATATTATTTGCGAAAACTTTTTTAATAAAAAATTCTGTTGAAGTTGACAAAAGGTCTTGCTACTATTGCAAAATTATAGTTCTCGCTGCTATAGTAGCTAATCTTATTTTTCCAAAGATGATCGGAAGAGCAGATTCTTAATTAAAGAGAATATCGATGAAGACATTGTTATAAACTTTCAGAGATGACTTTATAGATTTTACGGGAGGTATATATAATGGAATGAACGAAGAAGACATGAAAAAGTAAGTAAACAAGAATGTTCTTTTACTTCACGAACCGTCGTCAATTTGCGCGCCGATGAACGAGTCGGTTTGTTGTCCCATTCAGCGACGCGCGTTTTCGCACCATCTGTATGGATATTTCTGCTCGCTGGCCCGTGCCTGGCTAATTAAATCAGCCTGAGAATTCGTGGCGCTTATCGGGATTTCATGTAAATTCGGTGCGAATCCGATATCCCGCGTGCCAATTAGTCGAGCAAGCGTCCAAACCGTGATCCGCCTTATAATTTCCTTGCTTGAAGGATACTATAAAGATGTTTATGCCACCTGATGAATTATTGATCGTACGCACGCGAATGCATTGCTAATTTCGTCACCTTTTGAATGAATCGTGATAATCCCCGCGTCGTGTGTCGTAAGCACGCATTAATTAATTCTCTTCTGCAAAATTTATGTGTCCGAAAATATGTAAATATGAAAATATGCGTGTAATTGAAAATTATTTTTTAATCGTTACTTTGATCTCTATACGTTAATATGTCATAATTTTTTATTGCAGCAATTTTATTTTGTTATTCATACATTATATCTGCTCATCATATTTTTCTTCTGTGATGACGTTTATTTTAAAGTAACAAATTATTAGAAAAATGAACAACACTGTTGTTAGTCTCGAAAAACGTGCACTTCCACTTTTTTCTGCTCCACAGAGCTCGTTAACGAGAATCCGAGTGCGTAGCTGAAAAAAAATCATGAATAAAAAGAGCGCGAGCCGGGATCTAACCGGGTGGTACGTTTAATTCGAACGCGCGAAATAACAAACAAAAGGGAACCGCCGAAACTTAAACCAAACAGGCGGATTGGATATCGTCGGTACCAGATACGTGCGCACGAAAGTGTATCGACGCAATCGAAATCGGCGCAGGAGCGAAATTGGTCGGTCGATCTCACAAAAGCGCCCCGGTCCGCTCCTGTAACTCAATTATTACGAAGTAACGGCCATGGTTGTCCGATTTTTTTCCCAACCAGATTTTACATCGATTTAAAAAAAGAATACAATGAAAAAGTTTACTCTAGTGGTGGAATAATAAAAAAATAGTTTCCTACATTTATATATTTAAATAAAATTTCACACTCGCAAGTGTGAAAAATTATTCAAATTAAATTGTAGTAATAATCTAGTAATACTCTAGTAATAATCTAGCAATTTTTCTAGATTTATGAACGTCGGGAATATCGGATATAGATACTCCGAGACCAAAGAACCTGAAAAAAAGAGAGAAAAAGAGACATACACAAAGATAAAAAGGAGAAAGAGAGGAAAAGAGACGGACAGCAAAGGGGTGATTCGTTATTCTTTCGAGCAACCCTGTTCTTTACATATGGCGCTTAGTACAGGCAATAACCATCGATAATCGGCCAATAGGAACGACCACCCCTCGCGGATCGTCAATTCCCTTCCCCCTTTCCGTGGATCTGTAGGCAGCATGACAAATAACTCTCACAATGGCCCACCCCCGCCCCTGCTTGCTACCCTTCTTGCAGTTCGCCAACTCGTCCCCTTCCAACCCCCTCGTGTTATACACGACCAGATCGGTTCCGGCAATTTTACATTCACGTCACAGCTCCGCTGATTTATTATAATGTTTGCCGCTTGTCCCCCCTTCGTTCCTCTCTCATCCCCCTCCTCTGCAGTCACGCTGACGACCCTATGTTCAACCGGCGAATTGGGAAAATACTCTCCGGGGGATGAACTGTCGATAGAACGATAGCTGTTTCGAGGTCGAGGGATCGAGATCGAATTCGGATGAGATCATAGTCTATTTATGATTGCGGGCAAAGGGGGATTTCAATGTGATAGTTTGATGGGAAAATAGCGGGAATCGTTTGACAATTTTTACAATTGTCTTAACCCTCCAAATTTTTCATTTTTGACGTATATGTTCAAATATTAAAAATTGCGGCTTGGGAATTTATTTTCCGTAATAGAACTAATTTTTTGAATTGCCTATTGCTTTTTTAAGACGCAATCTCGTGGAATTTTCTCGGAAAAACGTGATGGAGAGACTCCCCCTCTGGAAGATCGATCCTTGACTAGATCCTTCAGGTACTCTAAGACCAGGTTTCGATAAACAAGACAATTTCACAGGAGGACGTCCCAAGGAATCCATAAATCGTGACGAAGCAACTCGTCTGCTATCACGTATCCGCGCTCCGCCGCGATTAGAGTCGATCGGACCAAACCCGCCATCTTGAAGGCGTTTGCCACCAAACGATTGAATGTCTCCCCAAGCGGACATCCCATGCCGTATCACCTTCGGACCTTTTTCTCACCAATGCAGACCTCCTCTTTTCTCCCGTCGTCCCCTTCCCGACTCGCCCTTGCATGTCGCGAGAATTGAAAGCGGCAATTCGACCGATTCGAAAGCGGCGACGATTCTATTTTCTTCCGCTCGACACCGCACGAGGGATAAAAATCTTTACAGCAAATCCTACTACGAAAATGGGATAGGTTATACCCCTTATACCGAGGGTGCCCTGTAATATTCACCCTGACGATTGGCACGATCGTATAAGATTTGCCGAAAAGATTGCAGTATCAATCGTAGGCCATGAAATTATTATTAGAAACTGTATTATATATTATATAATAAAATTATATCAACGTGGACACTGGCATTTTTTGCAAACTCATATAAATTTATTTAGATCAATATTTCCTTAACGCCTCGTCCCTGTATTCATCGTATCCCGAAAGAAGATGCGTGACGAAGTTTCAAACTTCGACAACAAAACCATTTCCGATTTACCGAGCAACGATTCTATTTTCTGACGTCGAAGAGGGCAAGGGGATGAGAATCTATGTATGGCGAGACTGTGACTCCGGAAAATGGAGTCCCCCTAGCTATCTCAGCATTCGCTTTCGAAACTTGTTTGTTCCGATTCACTTTGCGACACCTGCAGCAAAAGTGCACCCGCATTCTCTCAGCCGACCGTCGAAATTCAATTTGCGTGTGCACCTCTAAACGAAAATCGAACAGCTTCGATCATGATAAAATCTCCCTTATGATTAATTTTACTCATCGTTATCTTTTCAAAACATATAAATAATCTATCTATAACATATTTATGCATGAATATCTTTTATATATTTTCCAGATTTCATAGTTTAAATTTTACTTGATGATATAATATAATAATTATTTACATGAAATTTATTTGTCGTCACTGATTTAATCATCATAATGATTATTGTGATTATCGTCTTCAGAGTTCTTTTACCCTCCTCCCTTTTTCCACTCACGGTCTTTTTCTCCTCGTCGGCAAACTATTTCACTACAACCGATGTGACTCTGAATGTAAACGATGTGACGCTTTCCTCTTGCATTCTTGCACCGGGTGTAAAACTTTATCGTAATTTCCGTCGATAGACAGGAAATAAGAACTGTAATGTAATTCGAAAATGTCTTTGCGATTATCACTGCGAATTTTATCGATGAATTTCTTCACAGCGTATATTCTTCACAGGGTGTTGAAAAAAAAGGGTAAAATATTTTAAAGGGATTTAGTATGCCCAAAAATAAGTCGAAAAGTCTTAATAAACATTGGTTCGTAAATAAGTTGTTTTTGAGATATTTTTATTTTTTTCGTTTTTGATATTTTTATTTTTATTCTTTTTATTTTTGATTATTTTATAAAAGGACTAATGATCCAGTACCAATGGTCAAAACGTTTTGGATATAAATAAAGAAATTATATAGCCAGTTTGCTGTCAAATATTACCCTTCTTTTTGGATCGTTAATCACTAGCGAACAGAAGATTTTTTCATATTTTTATTTTATGTTTTTAATTTTTTTCTTATTCTAATTTATGCAAAAAATAACAACTGGTGTTTTATCTTATCTTATTAGAGAAGATGCTCAAAATGACCTCCTTCCATTTCTATGCAAACCTTGCAACTCTCCACAAAAAAGAATCTCGTGCTCTTTTAAATACACCTGGATTCATTCTGATTGTGACGCAGGCTTCTTGTACATGATGTTGTAATTGTTTCAAGTTATTGATTGGCATACACCAGACTTTCTAAATAGCCCCAAATAAAAAAATAGCAAAAAATGAAAATATCTCAAAAACGGCTTAGTTTTACAGATCCATGTTTATTAAGACTTTTCGACTTATTTTGGGCATACTAAATCCCCTTAAATATTTTACCCTTTTTTTTCAACACCTGTACTCGTATATCAGAATCTAGTAGTAATTTAGAACATTGGCGTGGTACGCAAATGACTCAACGCGTTACATTCTCATAGCATAAGAATTCGCACAAGAAAGTGGCGAATTTGGGAATGAGCCTTTTCTTCCTCAGAAAAATGTCTGCCGGCGTTATGGCGCCGCGATTCTAGAACGTTTTTGCGTTCAGTCCAGAGTTCCCGGACAGACCGCATTATTTTATTAGAATGAATTATTCATGCGCGTCACTTACACGGTATGCATAAGTCACGCTCTTTCATCAATCCCCCAACAGTTCCCGACTGTTACTGTGCGAGAACCGTCGATTCGTCCTCTTATTCCTTCCTCCGAACGTGCAACGGATTGTAATCTATTACGATATTAGAGAAAACACAGATTCCATCTGTGCGGATTTCGGGCGTATTCCGTCTAGATACATCACTCGGCGCGACCGTAATTCACAAAATTGCCGGAAACTATCAACAAAATTGCTTACAAGATAGCCCTTCATCCCTTTTTTATCTCATCTTTCGCAGAGTGAGTTATCTATAAAATTCTCATATATCTATTCTTTTTATTTTTCACAAACTTTCTGATCATCTTGATTTAAATTTTCTTTGATATATACTTCTGCTTGAAATAGAGAACTCTATTATAATAAAAGATGTAAATTTACAGATTGTAGTGATTCACACATAAACATTCTGACCGCAAACAAAAAATTCGTTTTCTTTTTACCATTCTGTTAAAAGCTCTCTCGTTTTCCACCACGAGCCTCGTCTCCTCTCTTAACTCCCGATTCCGGTGTGGACCGGTCTCACGTTGCGCGAGGGTCCGCCGATGCGTTGCCGAGAAGAACGTGTCATCCTTCAACGTCAATCCGATGCGGCGGTGGACGCAAAACGAAGCGACGAAGCGATTTGAATGCGTCCCGCAAGCCGGTGCATTCCGAAAAGTCGTTTCCCTGGTCTTTTTTTTTTGTTCGTGCCGCGGCGAGATTAGACAGGGATTTTTTGCCGTTACGCGTGAAACAAAATAATCACGCGGAAGAATGTGCGGCTGATATCTCGATATTCTAGGCGGGCTCCACGTTGTTTAGGCGACGGCTCGCACGTGGATTAACTCTTTTGCTTTTTATGAGTCACTATGTCATTCGGGTGCGATTAGTTTAATCTCATAAGATTCGCTCAACCTTAATCACTACGTCAACACTTACTAAGATTTTTCTTGTTAAGAAAAATTTTTACGCGTTTACAATAAGAAAATCACCATAAAAAGATCTATCAACTGATTAATTAAAACTATTAATAACCTATAAGAAAGTGAAAGGTGAGATAAAAGAAAGTGAAATAAATCCAATTTTCTTTGGAAATATTTTATGTAAAAAGTACAAAATATTTTTTACTCTTATTCCTACATGTATTATTATAGGTGTTATAATGGGAATACATACATATTACATACTATGGAAGGACAATTAATTGAAAAAATTATTCATGCGCGCGCGTGTATGTGTGTGTGTGTGTGTCAGAGGCTGGAGAGGTCATTGCACTAGACAATAATTATTATTATTTATATTATTATCACTTTTATGTATATTATACAATTGTTATAAAAGATTCTAATTTAAATTAAAATGTAAAATAGTTTATATTTATAATAACTATATATATACATATATATATATATATATTGTTACGTCCGCGCTCGCCACCCGATGCGTTTAGAAGCGCGAGCGTTCCCTGGCAACGGGCCGTCGTTGTCTAACAACGATCGGCGTTTTTGTGCCGAATCTTTAGAAGCGTTCTGACGTGTAATTTATATTACGTTCTCGTTTATAATAAAGAGTTCTTTTACAAATAACGAGAGTTTATTCCGCTTGGCGGAGAGTGCCGCGAGTGCCGGAGTGAGAGAGTGACAGTGCTGGAGTGAACGGCGCGGAGGCGCAACAATATTATATATATATATATATATCATTTTTCAATTTAAGTCATTTATTAAATTGAAAAAAATTGAGCAAAACTCTATAAAGTGTAAGTATAAAGTGTAAGTATTCAAAGTATTTAGAGTTCTTTATTTAATTCTAATGTACGATAAAAGCAAAAAAATACTTTAGAAAAATGTTAAAAAAAATAAGCAGAGGATCTTGTTTGAAATTTGTAAAAATAAACGTAGAAAATTGTTCGAAATTCCCATTTAGAATTGTGTTTACAAAAAACATCATACTTCTGATTAAAATCTTCATGGATTTCCCAACCAAAATCCATGATTTTTTTTTTTAATCGAACTAAATTCTAATTAAATCCCAGGAAGTTTTCTATGCGGAACAAAATAACCATTTAATTTGCAATGAATTCTACATCTAGCTAATTAAACACAGACATATATCTTTTATAGAATACATGTCACGTTAATAACGATTTAAACTATTTTTATCTCTCACGAGTATCATTCATCCTAGTGGAATTCGATTTATCGGCGTCTCATGCCTTTATCTACGAAAATGGGAAAAGCACATTCCGGCAAAATATCGCGAGCGGACGAGGATCAAAGCGATCTCGCGAAGCGCGCGCGCGATCGCGTGATCCTCTCCACCAAAGAAGACAAATGCTGTACGCGAAACGTCGGACACTAAAGGGACGATGTAAACGGGCGCTATTATCGAGATAGCTCTTTCTCTTTCTCTTTTTCTCTCTTTTGCGCACGGTATTCCGACGGGAATGCATCGTCTCCTCCTGCCTGTCCGTCTCTCTTTTCCACCCTTTTCCGCGTGCAATCGTTTCGTGTCCTGCAAGCACGATCGCGCCGCTCACGGAAATTCCAGCGTTTGCATATCAAGGCGCCGCCACCGTTTAACTGACCATTACCTTCGAACCAGCATCAGCCAATCTGTTCCTGAGCTCCTTTTAATTCAATGGCCCTCTTAAGTGCACCAAAAAATTACCCGGCTATCCCTCGAAATATTTACACGTACTCGGTAATATTTACAATAGCGATCAAAAGTTTCGGGCCAAATATTTTTTTTTTGGAGTATTAAAAAAATAACTATATACAATAGTAAAGAGTGCCTGACTGCCATAAAAGTATTTAGTTTTTGGTAGAGTCCTATAATAAGAGAAGCGCGAACTTTATCCCCACCTTGCCAACTGTCGCCATCTTAGACCCGTAAAATAAAGCAAAAAGTCTCCTGCTGTTATTTAACAGAGAAAAACACTTCTACTTACCGTGATTACAAGTGTGTATTTATTGTATATAAACAACACAACACGTGGACCTTGCGGGTCTAACATGGCAGCTACAATCGATCAATCAAGAAGTAGGAACAAGATCGCGTTTCTCTTATTATAGGACTCTACTTATGATTATTCTGATCATGTATTTGTTTACATTGAAAGTGTTGCGATATTGAAATGTTTTCATTAGTTCGCAGTAAGTCTAGCGAGTATCATTTGTTTGAAATGCACATATATTCGTATATAATCATTCAAGGTATTTTGTATTTTCAAATCACGGAATATTTGAATGTTTTAACAATATTAATATTATCAAATATCGCGCGCGCAATATATATCTATATTTATTAAACAGAAAATTAGTTAGAGAAAATACTAAATACTAAATACGATGGACTAAAATTTATATAAATACCAATTATATCTCGATTCAAATAATCACGTATTATAACTGTATCTCACGAGCATGAAGTGCTTATTATGGCATGATGATTAAGTTTAATTCCATTACCGTGTTATTAAGAACAATGACAACCGCGGAGATAAATAAGCGCAATACGTCATTGTAAGTGAAAGTAAACACACACAGTTGCCCACGGCGCCGTGTGTTCAAAAATAGAGAAAATAACGTGATAATAGTCACTGCGAGCATGTAGCCACTTGTACTACTTCTTTGATCGCTCGTTAACCGGGAATTACTCTAATTACAAGACCAGCAAAAAAAAAAGATACATAATGCATGCGGCTAGAGGTAACTAACGACCGACGCAAACGATTCAAAAAGCGAAAACAAACCTGGCGGAAGAAAAGAGGAGAAGTCGAAATAGCTGTAACAAACATCTAAAATGATTAATGATAAAATTTGGCTTGATTTATAATGTATGAAATCTGATTAAATTTGATAAATTTTCTAAATAAAGAAAGTGAAAAGTATTTATCTCTCTTTTTTGTGTTAAGATTAATTATATTGCTGTTTTGGAAACTACTCTGAAAATATTGAACCGTTATTGGCAATTATATAAAAAATTTTCTTTAATCGTCTTTCTCTCGGTGTATAATTTAGATTTTTATTCTTATGCCAGTAAGGCGATAGTGGATAGAAATCAACGGATAAGAGGCGGACAATTAGGACGAGGATAATAATTTGCTTGCGTCGCAAGGCGGCACATACACATTTCCGCTTTCATTTCACATTTCGTCAAGTGATAGAAGCCACGGCTTTCGCGCATTTAACGTTGAAACGATCTAACGATTGATTTGTCCTGGGAAACATGTGATTATTTGTTAATAAATCCCTTAAGGACGAAAGAAAATGATTGTATGCAATTGTACGATAGAAAAATAGAGCCCAGTGGATGAAATAAATGGAATAGTTCAGAATAATCGAAAGTTCAGAATAATCATCGAAAATAACATTTTTTTAACATTATTTGATTAATAAATTCAGGAATTTATACGTTATATATACATAGATTTTACTTAATTACCAGAATTTTAGTTTAGAATTTTTTCACTAGTTACTGAAATATTTAAAATAATTATCAAATATAAATAATTAAATTTCTCTTAGGAATAGTCTAATCAGAGTCAAGTTAATCAAATAATCTTGTTACACGAAGTGAATATTTCGTTGTTTCACAATTATGTTTTTTTAAATTAGTTGATAAGAAAGTGATAGATATCAGGAAAAAATATAATCGTAAAACAGTGAAATATTCACCCTCTACCTCAAATTCTAAAATCTACAAAGACATAATTCTTCAGAGGAGAATCGACGTATCGCTCGGCGTATTGCTCCAATTTTGACTAACTAGATACGCACCACGCACGTTTATTGTACCCGCGATCACGTCAGTGAAATTGACGATGACGATGACGACGACGACGGTTTTCGTCGATACGCAATTAGAAATCACCGCTCGTTCAATTTGTTGGATTTTAGGTCGCCGCGGCCACATACGGCAGAAGCGATATTGCATGCGGGAATGCGTACGGCATAGTCCGTTTCCTATCGTTGTACGACTAGCTAGCCGGCGTGATTTACCTCGCGCCGCGTATAAGAAACGAAAGCTTGTAACGACGATACTCGCGCGGTTCTCCGTGTCGTCCTGGCGCGATATGTGCACGATTGTCAGAATATACCACCAGTCGGAGAAGCGATTATATCGTTTCCATTCATTCGGCCACGCATTCTTGAACTATCGGCATCGACATAACTAACATTAAGAAGAATTTGTTTTAACATAAATACGAACAAAAAATATTTTTGTTATTTCAAATTATTACTACTACATATGTGTATATGTATATGTTGTTACAAAAGTAAATTTTGTTATGGTAACTGCCATAATAACAATTGCTTTACAGAGAAATCTCTTTTGCAAATAGAAAAATTTTGTTGAATAAATTTTGTTTATAGGAAATATTTTAATTTTTTGTTAGAGCAATCTAGTTTGTAGCAAATGCATTATTACAATAAAATTACCGATAGAATGTCGGTACGAGACTAAACAAAATTTATTATCATAATAAGAGTTTCAAAGAATACTAATCTATCAAATGTCAAAAAGAATAAATGATTGTTATTTGTTTCTATTATTCGTATAAAAGATTTTTTTACAAGTTAAGAGACTTTGAAAAATAAACTTTAAATGTAAAAGAATAAATAACAAAAAGAATAAGTTTTGATTTATTTGACGTCTGGCCAATTTTATTTACAATTCACAACGTTTTGACCACAAATTTGGGTCCCTATCAAGTGAAGAATGTAAGAATGCGGATAGAAAACGCACGTTGACATCTGTCTAATTAACATTGCGCCCAAACTACATCAATCCAACAGCTATTGAAATACATAAAAATCAGTAAATAAATCAAAAAACACGTGTAATATATCAAAACTTCACATATTTCCTACGTCATAACGGATAAGTTCGTCAGAAATAATACCGTGAGAGCAGCGATGTTACTTCGTGTAGCGCACATTACATTATGAAGACATTTTGCAGTTAGAAATACATTAAAATAGACCCAAGTCAGGCAACAAAGGTAAAATAATAATAAATATACATACAAGTCATTAGTCCGGAATAAAAACATATAAACAGTATAGCGGTAACAGAATAACGTGACATTTAAAAACGGTAAAGTTGTGTCAAATATTAAAATGATAATGGAACTAAATAATCTCAATAACTTTGTCATACATGGCTGTGAGTTTCTCCGTGTTGCTCTGCAAATTTAAAGTATCGCTATGTTTCTTTATGAAGATCATTTCAGTGAAAAAAAAGAATAATAATATTTTTTTATTCTCCATCAAAGTTTCACTTTGGATGTTGTAATATGCTCTTATAATATAATTTGTCTTTTGCAGAATATCTCTAGAAAACTTGCAGGAAGTTGTTAGTCAAGATTATTCGCTCTTCAAGTTCTCCAAGCCGGCCGAGCGAACTCGGGCAAGTTTCCGCGTAGCGGAGCGTGATGAAGCGATTTACGGAATCTCCATAAGGAGACAGGGTACTTTACTTGACCGAGTAACTCGCGGAGTCTAGCACGAAGAAGGGAGAAACAAGGGACGCATTAGTGACGGCTGTTAGTGCCGTCGGCACCATTGAGAATGGGCGCAAGAAACCTCATAAACCTACACAAAACTGCCACACCGAGGGATTACGAGCTTGTCTCGTCTATCCGAACGTCGATCTCTATATCGGCATTTTTTCCAGTTAGCCTATATGGAGATATCAGCGCGTGTTGCAATGAACGAATCCACCGCTAATGATTATGAACGGTCTCCTGCGAGACTGGAAAGCAACGCCGTAAATTACGCCACGTTACTCAAATTCCCAGTTTATAGAGTGATTGCAAGCCGAGTGTGCAACCACGTATGTGAGTGTTCGATTTCTACCTGTTTGCGGGAACAAGATAATGAGCAGTCGGAATAACGTTGAGTCTAGCCGCGAGATCGGTGTATTGAATAATTCGGCAGTGCTGATAAATATTTCGCGTCAAGCAATCAAACAAAGGAGTAATTGAGATTTTTGCAGAGATTTCTGTTCTCATCACACAGTTTATTCTATAGCTCTTCAAGACAAATCTATTTTACAAGTTTTGAAGTACATCTACAACTTTTCTAAGTTTGTAGCAAGTTAATTCAAAATAATGAAAATACATATGTACATGTCTCCATTATTAAATTTCAAAATATATCTTCGTGCAAAGTTTTTAATGTTTTAATAAATCATCGCGAAAACGAGAGAGAGAAAGAGAGAGATTGACGGATTGATAATTATACTTTATTTAGCTTTCTTAACTATTAACATACATAACAATTACTATCACATTACAATTTGGTAACAGTGTGTATAATATAATCCTTTAACATTCTCTTAGCCCGAATTAAAAAGGGGAAGGTTCATAGGTGAAGCTGCAACCTGCCTATTGTAAAAAAAAGAAGAATGCTCACAGAACTACCATTGTGGCTTCGAAGAAGCACAAGTGGATAAAACAGATCCTAGGCCTAATATAAGGGAAAGAAGAACATTCTCTTAAATTCTATTTCTAATCTCTCACACTGCTTTACCTTTGTAAGTCATTACATTTTCATACCCTTATACAAAGCACTTCTCTGTGCCTAGCATGCTTTTCGCAACTGTACAACTATGTCACCCGTTTATCCAGTCTCCCTCTAATTATCCTCTCCTACTATTTCTAAGCTATTTGCCAACGCATGTGATACGTAATTTCTTAATATAATATCTTAAACCTAAAAAAATATACATAATAATATATATGCATATTATAATATATCTTCTACCTTGTAAACATATATTGCAGCATATGTTCCACCCTACTGTTTTTTTTACACTGCAGAATCACTTGCATAGCTCTGTTTTGCATAACTTGCAATTTGCCAAGTTGCGTCTCACCTATCCCCACAATTACTGTTGCATAATACTCAAAATAATCGATTTATACACTATTTGTCTACTATAGTGTTTTAGTGCCGAATTCTATTTAAGAAGCTAGTTTTCTCATTTTTTTCAATATATTCACAATGTTCCGCAAAAGTAATCTTACTATCAATCATTATTCCTAAATCTTTTATTACTTTTATTCTAACATTTTACCATTCACACATATGTACTATTTTTACCTGCCTTTTAACTTCCTTTCTATATTACTTTTAATTGTCATATATTTTGTTTTATCTCAGCATTTAACTTTAATTTATTTAAAATCATCCAGAGAGAGAGAGGGTTCGAATTCATTGCGCGATTCTTTTCGCGATATCACAAATAATCGGCGTCACAAACGAATGAGTGCGAAGAGCGAAAAGAGAGGATAGAAAACGAGGAGGGTTTACATCACGGTGCAAAAAGAATGGTCCCGCGACGGCTGATGATAACATCAGTCTCTCCTGTCTTTCCTGTGTTGTAAGGCCTCCAGAAAGGAGGATTCGGATTCTCCTCTCCTCTGTACCATCCCCTCGTGTCGCTCTTCATGTAATTTGTATCGAAACATCGCAGCGCAGAGAAGCTGTCGGCTCTGACCAAAGACCGATTGCGACTCGATGTAGGCAGGAACGCTGTGGATGCTGTGAAAGAAACTGTGTCCGGGGAGCTCAGCGCGGTGCGGCGGGGTGAGGAAGTAGAAGAAAGTCCTCGGCATCCGGGAGAATCCGGAGAAAGACGGAAGGAGGAGTGTGGCCAACACTCCTTTTGTCCTACCGCAGAGTTTTGGGATACCGCCTGTTTGCCGCTAAACGGAATTCTTACGTCATTAAAATTGAATCGGTAAAATGCGATATCGAAACGATAAAGCTTATAAACAACATATCGTGCGTTTGTGATAAACATGTAAAATAAATGCTCGGGTAGATGATATAATAAAACGATTATTACACGATTCAATTTATTTCAAATAAAAGCATGTATTGTTTGTTGTCATTGCGTTTGGACAAATGGATCCTAATGTGACACCTTGGAGTAATTAAAGAATGCATATTAGACTTGTCAGTATTTCAGTTTTCAAATTTTGAGTTTGGAACAAAATGCCGTTATATTGAAGTATTAATCTTATGAAAAAAGAAAATAACTTAATCTTTTTATGTCAAGATCTTTGATTCAACCGCAAATATTTCCAAGACACATCATTAACTTCGCATAATTTTTGTACATGCGAAATATATATTTTACGCTCGCCCGAGAGGATCAAAGAGAGGCAATTCGTTCTTTTGTCTCGCGGAGGACTTTTGAGGCCTTTCGCTTGACAAACAGCGCGGCTCGTTCTTCCTTTCAATCTTTCGTCTTCCCCTCCAACGTAGAGACGCGTGCAGGGAGGAAGGATAGGAGCCAGAAGGTGCAGATTTTTATTTGCTCCTGAAGGGCGAGCTGGCTTTTTTGCCGGTTTCAGGCCCGCTAACAAGCGCTGTTTTGCTCCTCGCGAATTGTGATGCCGCTGACACTTTAGTGATGTTCCTGCCTCTACTGTGGGACCCCTCTCTCGCCACCCTCCTCAGACACAGACCATATTCGGTGCTGGTCCTGATGTAAAATTCGTCGGAAGATCTACTCGCGACTATCGAGCCGCGATACTCGTTTAAAGGCGAATGCTAACACTGAGATTCCAGACAGAGTCAAAAGTCCATGTAAACAAAATGCGATTTACTTTGGCAATTTTATTCCAATTACAAATATTTTACGAAATTTTTTAACAAAGGCATCAAATACTCAACATCAAAAATTGTAAAACTGTGACAACGTAAACTTAAAAAAAAATTCTTGCATATATATAAATAGAAACACAATGAAATGTAGAGGTCCTATCTTTTTACGCGCATGATATATTATATAACAGAATATTTTCCAGGATATTTTATTTTCCGGAATATTTCTACATAATTCAATTCGATTGTGGACACTTCCGGTGTCGGAGAAACACACGAATTCCGAAAGATACGATCGTGTCTCGCTCGTCATCACAAAGCTTAGCAAGTTATTCTTTACGACACCTTTAAGATTCCATGCCAAGCTACCTCGACAAAACACTGTGGCTGCATGAGATTGATACATTTTTAATGCGGATGGGCCGACGGGGGTCTAGCGAAGCCGGAGAAAGGGTGAATATCGCGGATTCCACGCAACGCGAAGCAAAGGAAGGCCGTTTCGAAGTCGAAACTCGGACTCGACGCGCGAAGATGAAGCGGGCAGGCGGAAACCACCTCGATTCACATCGGATTCCTGCAAGTTGCCGCTTTTTGCGGCAGCAGGAACGTAGTGAGAATCGTCGTCGGTCGTTAACAGAAGTCCGAACTGAAGAAGGATCGTTTTTTATTGGAAACGTAAAATTACTCAAAAAAAAAACAGATTGTTGAAAGATTTATAATGTGCTCTCGCAGAGCACAAATTTATGGTGTATCACATATATCTTCTGCTAAGAACGACGATAATATTATCATAAAAGTAACATAATAAAATCAAGTATGTAATAAAACGTTGAATATATCTGCAGCGCTTGTAGTATTTATGACCAGTTCTGTAACATTTTTAAATATTTCAGAAAAAATATATATTCATTCAGGAGTCTTGAAAGGCATCACGAAAGCGACGATGGCGATCAGGAAAGGACTAAGTAAACTAAAATTCTCGGCAACAGTTTATGCAAATATCCTTTAGACTACGCTTGCAACATGCAACATACGTGATGTAATGTTGCGAGAGAAAGGTGAGAAGGGCGAGAAGAGGATTTGCTTCGCAGGAGGAGTAAGAAAGAGGGCAACGAGTCAATTAAGGCGCTCTCTCGAGCGAGTGCGTTGGCCTAATCATCGTCGGAGGAAGAGCGGGCATCGCCTAAATTACGAGCAGCCAATTATATTGCGTTTAAAATTAATTACTAGATCGTCCAAAGATAAATCGATGCTCCGACCGGTGACGAGGGCCGAGAGATTTGCTCCCTCCCTCTCGTTCCCTTGTCGAAATAAAAAGGAACGTCAGCGGGACTCCACGCCGTTTATCTTTCCATACGTATCTACCGAATCTGCTTTGAACGGCAATTATTACCTCGTCAAATTAATCACGCGTCGACCTGACACAATGGCGTTCTAACGTCTGCATCCCGGCGCGACGATTTCGTGCCGCCGATAACACGCTCTTCGTACATCCACCCAGTCCATCTCGCGTTCTTATCGATAAGCCAGCATCAGGCGAGTCATGCATCGCGTGTCTCCCCCCTCTCTCTCTCTCTCTCTCTCTCTCTCTCTCTTCTCTCTCTTTCTCTGATCCATCGAAAAGCCACGTTCAACCCTTATCATTATTACAACCTTATTGTTATTTATTATTTCTTATTTTAACATTTAAAAAAGTATTTTGCCATTCTTTTAAATTCCATTCTTTTATTAAACGGTAATATTTTTTTTTTACTCTAGCTTTTGACACATATTTAATTCTACGTAAAAAAGAGCTTGTGTTGATGTAATTAAGTTCTGGTGACACATCTCAGTTTTTCGTATTGATTTGCAGTCATTTGCGAGTCTTTCCTAACTTTCTGCTAAATTGTGACATAATAAGTCTTAATCATAAGAAAGTCAACGAATCAATAGAAACGAGATCAATAGGTCAAGAAATGGTAGAATTTTGTAAGCGTTTAATAAGACAACGGTAAAATATCAAAAGCGTTAATGACCAGAGTGATTAACTGCACTATTACGGCAAACTGTAATTGCTCTCATCGATCGAATGCGATCGAGAAATCGAGTTTCTTTCCATCGTCAAATTAAGGATCACACTGGTGTGACTATGAAGGGAACTAGTGCTATTATAAGAGTCCATTAAAACGGTTTGGTCGGGTAACAATGGCGGCCATTCGTATTCCACGGTGCGCGCTATCCTCTCCGGCTGCATGATCGCCATGTGAAACCGATCGTGAATCGGGTTTATTGCCGGTTAACAGTTACCTACTCAATCGTGCACGTGTACGTGTCCAATGAGACACTATTCCGCGCCTCGATATCGATTTCTCGCGCGACTAATCTGCTTTAGATCGACGGCGAATTGCATCTCAGCCGTTACTAAACGTTGGGAGAAACTCATGTGATATTCACTACATGTATGTTAAAATGTGATTACAAATTAGATAATAAAATTTTGCATTGAGACTCATTTTTTGTTGTGCTTTATTAAAATATAAAATACAAAATTGAAACATATTTATTGTTTAAATTAAGATTCGGGCAATGATATCTTCATAAAATCTTTCCGTGAATTTAAGAGTTCTATTTATAATCTTATATATTATGTATATATATTTTAATGTATTCGTATTATTTTAATGCGTATGTGTGTGTGTATGTGTGCATATCTGATTTTTAAATGTTTTTTATATTACATAGAAATATATATAAAATGCATGTAAGATCCATTTTAAATCCATTTAAACTTGTAATTTATATTAGAGAATAAAATTTTATAAATATAAAACAAGATAAAATTTTATTTTTTTATTTTAATTTTTTCCAATGTATATATTTTATATATGTATATTTATATGTATATTTATTTTATATATGTATATTTCTGTAATTCCTCAACATATTCTCTTTATTTTATGTACGACACATAAAATGATAAATAAAACTATCTTAAATTTTTATATAAAAATAGATTTTATAACAAAACGTGGAATTAATAATTATTTTAAGCGACACTACAAAGTACACTACAATAGTCACCATTCTTTACAAAATACAATCATAACAAGCACCAGAATTTTCCCGTAATAATTTTCTGCAAGACTCGTGTGAGCCACTTCGTGCACTGTTGTATCACTCTTCAAAATATATTCGTGATGAGTACTAAACGAAAATACGACTCTTTTCTGCAAACAAGTGTCCAGTTTGCGTGATTAACATTTCGTAAAAGTGTCGAGGCAATCATTAAAGCAGACGCGATTAATTCATTCATAAATCGCCGATATCGAATGATTTAAGTGACGGAAAGCTATGATACATCGATATGTTTATCAATCGTTAATTAGAAACACAGGGAACAGAATATTCGGCGCACATTTATTTTACAGCTCGTTAAATATTTCATCACGACAAATTGACGTGTTTTCTACGGCATACAATGTATCGTTTGCCTTGTTTACGTGCAGTCCAGAGATAACGGCGCGACGGTGTGAATCACTCTGCATGTATCGCGCGTCGCTCGCGACAAGTACGAGTACCTATAAAAAGAAATACAATTTGTTTTCTATTGTCAGCGCACAAGATCAATTAACTCTCACTATTAACGATTCATAAATGTATCGTGGCAACAGATATTTATCGAAATAAATCTACGCAATTTATTCAGTCAAAGTGAGAATCAAAGTTTTACCGAATTTTGATCCTACAGAATGACTAAAAAGTACTGATAAAATACTTTGAAAACAAACATTTAAAAAATTTCAAATAAAAGTTGTAAGATTTTGAACAAATAATAGTAAAATTAATTATCAAAAAAATCAATTTTTTAAGGTTAAAAATTGTCACTTTTTTAAATTGAATTGAATATGATTTTTTTACATAATATGATTCTTCTCGTTAATCTGCACATTAGGATATGATGTTACACGATATTAGGATGAAATAGTCAATGCTGTTTTCAAAATTTTCGTTTATTCACGAAATGGATTCGCTCATTTCTAGAACGAAATTAATTCTGAATCTGACAATATTGCAATACGTTTCCAGTTAATAAATGTAATTGTAATTAATCCTAAATTTTAATATTTATCTATTACATGAACTCGACATTGTACAACGGTTATTAAAAACCGTTCGTAAATTGTTGAGCTAATTTGTGAGATGTAGAAGAATGTTAACAGATCATAGCTTAATATAGTCATATTTTTTTCGCATTATTTTTCCATTACAAAATGTAAATTTGAAAAAAGGTGGAGGCATCAGGCGATAACGGATCATAGAGTTCCTTATTATTTATTTCTTGTTTTATACATATATATATTAGGGTGGTTCTTATTTATACTACATCAAAAATTTTTAAGAAATTTTTTTTGTCTTACCTCTTAAAATGGTTCTAAATGTTTTAAAATAAGAATTTAATTCTTATTTTAGAACATTTAGACGCTCTTCGGCACTCTTTCCCGTTATCCGATTGAAATAAACTTTTATAGGAATTATTTTTTCATAAAATGGAACCATTTTAAGGGGTGAGACAAAAAAAATTTTTTTTAAATTTTCGATGTAGTATAAATAAGAACCACCCTAATATATATATATATATATACACACACACACAGAGTAGACCATTTTAATCAATACATGTGAATATCTCGAAAAGGAGAAATTTTTTCAAAAGATGTTTCAAATAAAAGTTTTATAGCTTGAAGAGAGCCATCAGATGGTAATGATTGACCTAGGAGAGTCATATGAAAGTCACGTGAAGATCACCGTTAATTTCTTAAATGAAACCCTCTATTTTTTATTGCATATTCTTATAGCTTATTTTGAGAACTTTCCAAAACACTATAGTAAAGTATTTTTTCATTAAGTATTTTACGAGTTATAAGACTTAAAATAATTTCTTAATTTTACATAAACTATAAAATATCTTGTAAAATATTCACTTTTCAATGACCTTACCTCAATACTTTCATGCACAGAATAATGAGAGGAATCAATTGATAAAGAAAACACATAGTTATTTTTAAGAAAAAATATGTAATTGTTAGTTACAAATTGCATTTTTTTTTTTAATTTATAATTGACAACAAATTTATATTTAAAAGATGAAATATAATTTGTTTATTAAATCAATGTAAAACATTTACTTAAATGATGAATAAAAATTCAATGTTTATGTGTGTGTGTTGTGTGTGCATAATTATTTTCTTTTTTTTGTTCTTTGTAAAGCAAGCCCTGTTGACCAATTTGAATTTGTTGCTATTAGGAGCAGATACAAATATTTCCTGCTAACCTCACCAAAAATAATTATCTTGGCTGAGTTAATATTTTTCGCAATAAATTCTTTATCTAATTTAGGGGGGGGGGGGTAGGAATTATTAGCACCAAAAATTAAAATCGATGTTGATTTTCAGTTGGTGGTTTACTGCGTTTAAAAAGCGACAAACCAAATCGGCTCGTAGCTCATTGATTGGCTACTAAAATCCAGTTCTGATCGTTGAGGCGACTTTAGTTATATATATTATTGTTAAAAAGAATTATTTTATAAAATATTATTTTATTTTATATTGTTATGTATATTGTATAATTCAGATATAACTTGTATGTTACAAATCAACAAATCAATCATAGTTATAATACAGTTATAACACTACTTGTGCATCGTTATACATGAGTAGTTAGATTATCTATATTCTATAAAAATCATAAAATCTATCATAAATTAATCACTAAATTATCTTTTTGAAGTAATGGATTTATAAAAATATATCAGATATACATGAATAACATAAAAAATATTGTATAAAAGAAGAATTAAACTAAAGAAGAATTAAAAGAATTGAAAAGTTTTTCTACGATTATTGATATATAAAAATATATATTTACAATAAAGAGCAAATTCAAACTCAATATTCAAGAGCAAAATATTTATTTCTTATAAACTCTGTTTAAATTTATCGCTTATTTTTACTAAAATTTATAAAAAAATTTACTAAAAGTTATAAAAGTATTTTTAAATTTTTAAACAAAATTACAGAAAAAAATTAATATTCGATATAGTAAACCCATTACTCTAATTGAACTAACGCAAATGTTTTATTCATGTATATAACCGTCCATTATACATACAAATTTATAGTATAAATTATTGTTATTAATAAACAATTTGATAATTTACTGTATTGTGTTGCCTTTATTATACATATATCATGAATTACAGAATTTTTATTATTACAAAGTACAGTAATAATAAGATCTTAAAAAATTACCTTTTTAAAAAAAGGTAAAAAAAAGGTGCTAAGTCCGCGTCAAAAAGTATCTTTGCAAAATAGTATAGTATTATTAACTCTAAAAAAACTATTAAAAAACCTATTTCCAAAATAGTGTAATTTTAATCTACACACATAAGTTATTTTAATCTAAACAAAATGATTTATTTTAAATTATAAAAAAATAAGTTATTTTAATTATACATTCTACAAAAATAATGAGATAATCTAGACAAATTGTTTGTCAGAAATGTCATAAAAAAACATGTCATAAAGATACAACATATCATCAATAACATCATTTAAACAGTTTTTTTACTATCGGATATATTATAATTAATTAAACTTTGATGAAACTTTAAAATTTAATATTTAAATAAATAATATACCTATATAATGAAAACATATAATAAAAAAATAATTGAATTAAAATGTAAAAATAAAATAATAAAATACTGACTGACTTTTTTTTTAAAACATGAAGTTTTTGAATTTAAAATTTAAATTTCTTCAGAATATTTATATAGCTGATAAAGAAACAGAATATTTATGTATCTTTTTTTGTATGTATTTATGTAATATAAAATATGTATAAAAGATAGTAAAAAAAGTAGAAGTATTTTTAATTTTTAGATATATTTATCGATTATTCTTTGTTAAATATTTTTTATAATAAAACTTCAAGACTGCGCTTTTTTTTAATACTTATTGTGTGGAAAATATTTTTTCGTTTCATCTTTTGGATCTCACGCCATTTCTGGCTGAATGTCATCAACCGTAGTGTAGAGAACTTTGAATGTTACGACGTGTAACTCATTATTGTACTTATATCTGTTTATAATCCGACTTAATAGAAAATCTAAAAGTTGCAACTAATAAGATTAACGCGATTATTGAATATTTGTGATAGTAATACTGTCCACACTAAAAATTTTTAAGACATTTAAGCTGCTGTCGGAAAAATTAAAATTTCCCAGAGAATATCGAGAAAATATATTAAAGAACAAAAAAATTATATTAACTCAAATAAAGACACCGAATTGCTTGATTGTGCATATTTTGATATTCTCACATTATCTCGGTTTATAATCTGAAAATCGATGAAATTGATGGTACCGATGAAGTGTTCCGCGTAGAAGAAACGTATTAAAATCTCTTGACATAATTTATATGAGTGCACGCGTGTGATATTAGTCACTTGCACGAACGCTCGATCACACTGGTTGTGTTCGACCACTGTAACGAGGAGCCTAATGCTCAGCTAATTCCAGGATTTATTCATGCGGGATACTCCGAGCTGCGGTGATTTATCCGTCGTTAATGCCAAAATATTTAGAGGTATGCGCTAACTAATCCCCGACCGGTTCAATTAGCCGAGGTGCCATAGCTAGTGCAGACATACAGCTGGTCTAAACCGGTTTAGGATCGTCTCCGAGACGAGTTAATACAATGAAATCGATGCGAAGTTAATCGTCTTTGCGTCGTGATATAGTCTGGCTCCTCTCATCGACACCGAGTATTTGAACTCACACGATCTCTCTCCTTCTCTCTCTTTTTCTAGCGATATTACATTGATCAAATCTTCAATTTTCTTAAACGAACCTTGATGTTCTATCTCACTGATAGTTAAGATAATCATATAAATAATATTTATTGAAATACTAATGTCAATATTTAATTCTAATATATGTATATACATATATATATTTTGTATTTTATTTATTAAATACAGTTTATTAATTCTAAAAAACAGTGTTTTCCATTCTTCGTGCATTTAAATATCGTTTAATAGAAAATCTAAAAGTCGTAACTAACAAGATTAACGTGATTATTGAACATTTGTGATAGTAACATTGTCCATACTAAAAAATTTCCACAGATATTTAAGCCGCTGTTGAGAAAATTAAAATTTCCCAGAAGATCGAGAAAATATATTAAAGAGTAAAAAAATGATATAAACTCGAATAAAGGCGCCGAATTGCTTGATTGTGTATATTTTGATATTCTTGATGAAATTTTGACACATCTGCAAAACAATAAAACTTCAAATCCATTTAATACCACAGTTTATTATTTTTGGTACAATTTATTAATCTTCCAACACATATATCTTCAGTCATATGTTAAACTCGAATAAGAATAAGAGGTTAAATGTGTACAACAAAGTAGTTGTACACATTCATTTTTCCTTCCTTTTTGTTTCCTCCTACATATATATATATATATATATATATATATATATATATATATATAGATACACATTGTTATAATATGTACAACAAACATCCACAATTGTTTTTACACATATGTATTTTATACACATTGTTATGTGTATCATTATTATGTGTGTAATAATAATATAACAATGTGTATAAAATACATATGTGTAAAAAACAATTGTGGATGTTTGTTGTACATATTATAACAATGTATCCATCTTTAATATATGGCTTCTTATTAACTTTACTCGTACTCTTAATTATTATATTTTTATTTCTCGCGCGCGCGCGTATAATTGTAAGTAATATGTAATATTAATGTTTATTTTTAATTTAATTGTATTTAATTAATTCATTATTTTGTGTATTAATGAAGATTCCGTAGAGTCGAAACGTTTACTACATGATATTTCAGCTTACTGATATACATACGTGGTAAACATGATGATATATTATGTTTACTACGTGATGATAAATTACAAAATTACATAACATCTACATCCTACTCGCTCGTATCGTTGGTCCAAAATTAAAATTCATTTTGTATAACAAGAGAGCTAAATCTTTTTATTCATTTAAGAAAATTTCTCTTTTTGTATATTTAAAAACTTTTCCAAGGGACATTTTAATTATTAGCATCTACAAAGAGAAACAAAAGACTCTTCTCTTTAACGAATTCTTATTTGCAGATATACTCCGTTCTTCGCAAAAATTTCGATACTAAATGTAATTTTGCGATTTCGCTAAACTATCATAATCTCTATTTGATTACACAACAATTATTATTCTGGGTATTTAATAACAAAGTTATGTCATGTTTACACAGGATATCGAGATTGTTCATCACAATCCGACGTTATTGTCTTTGTCTTAGTGTATTCGGGCGATTGATTTACAACGATTTACGAGACGTCCGAGGATAGACATCCGTTTCGTAGCACGTTCTGACATGGCGAGACTGACCCTCGTTAACGATCGATCATCACTTCATGGCAACAGTTGCAGAGAAGATTGAATGTGTATCTAATCGTTGAGATTTGTTACATTATTAACCTGGAAATGATACTAAATAAATCTCGTAATAAATAATTTTTAAATCTCTCAGAAAATATATAGTGATCTAGAAATATAATTTTTGGAGAAAGAAAGAAATTTGAATTTCTAATATCATTGGTAATTTTATTTATGGAAAAGAATATTAATAACAATCGCATGATAATATTTCAAAAATCATAAATTTGCGTAAGGGAAGCGTATAGTACATTAATCATCTTTGACTTAAAAAATTAATAATCATGGCGATACCGGCATTTGTCGTCTGGGCGACTATTCATTTTTCGAAATGAAATAATTTGATGTTTAATTTTTCTCGCATCAGCATTCTTAAGAGGTCTAATATGCATCGTGATGAAAGGTCACACATATCAAACTGAATTAACCTTCCTAATGAAGTCCAACAAAGTAGAAACGAGTTAACGGTATCCCGAGAGTTTATGAACGATGATTGATGTGCCAAATCGGGTATGCACTATTCGTCTATCAGAACAAAATGTGAGAGAGGAAATTAGACGATCAAATATTTGTTAGTAGTAGAAAACTATCTGGTTAAAGAAATTAACATCTCTATTACACGCGTCCTACAAATTCCTTGACACTCGTTTCTTGGATATTGTGAAATCTAAAAGAAAAAAAGATACGTGCTTATAATCTCTCTCGAGATTAAATTTTGTACATATCATCATATTATTATACATATTTATCCTAATATATATTAGAATATATATATATATGTAAAAAATTTATATTATAGATTATATTTATATTATATTTTTTATATCTATATATTATTATTATTATTATTATACATATTATTCTAATACTACCATTAGTTCTTTTACCTTATGGATATTTTATGAAATTCAATTATGCTTTAAAAACTAATTATTCCTTAATAAAATCTGTCAGTTTCTGAAAGGAGCGGGTGAGTGAAAGTAAGAAAGTAAGAAAATGAATTTCAACAACCTTAAAATGCACACACTTTAAGAAACTATATAATTAAGTTATTGCACGAGTCGTAATTCTCTTTTTCGCAAGATCGTATGGATAGAAGCAAGAATTAACTTCGCGTGATTAATCTACTAACTGGCAAGCAAGAAACTGGAATCAACAGAACGTCGCTTTTAAATCATGCAATTACGCCTTCACAAATTAAACCATGTGAGTACGATATGCATGATGCATTTAACTGGAGGTCTTTCTTCTTCTAAGGTAGTTTCTTAAAAGAAAAATCTACACGCGAATTGCAGACGGGAGAAACGCGAAATGGTTTTTGTTATCCAGCAAGGTTGCCCGTAAAAATCATACTCGTTAATACCAGACGGATTTAATAAATCTCGAGTAATAAATGTTTACATTGATTATGGCACAAAATAGCGACTTAATTGTTGGCCATAGTAGGTTCTCGCCCCGCGGGCAATTGCGAGCACAAGGCCCCCCGGCTATGTATGTGTATGTGTGTGCGTGCGTGCGTGCGTTCGTGCGCGCGAGTAAGCGAAAGAGAGAGAGAGAGTGTGAGTATTCTCTCTTTCTCTCTCTTTTTGTTATGGATACCATAAAACCTATCGATACTCGGCGGGGGCACCATTGTAACACGCATGAATAAATATCAAACTTAACGTTTATAAAACTTGTAGAAGTTGACTAAATGTATGTCTTATGGTAATATTCTATGATGTTAAGCAAAGTCTTCCAATATTTGTCCGTATTAAATCGTGTACGCAATATTATTCGGCGGTTGCCTTCGATGTTTCGGTACTCAAATTCGTCACCTACAAATTTATTCCTTTGTGAAATTTTCATTTTAGTGTAATTTTCATATTATATGTATGTGCTACAATGCTATTATATGCGTAATGCTACAATCTTATTTTACTATATGAAGGTAATGCAAAGCTCATACAGTAATAAAAAAAATTTTTAGCAGTAGTTATCAATCGTATTATTATTAAATTCAAACTCTCCTTC
>CABEGB010001448.1:39243-114094 GCA_901521435.1 Crematogaster levior | reverse complement strand
AGGTTATAGTCTATAACCTAGTTTGACAGGTATAGGTTACATTTGTGTATTGTAAGAAACTTGCGAAAAGGTTTTACACGTTGTTACCGACACCTGACGGATGACAGCTGATCGACAGCTCGAGCGCCGCGATCGATACTCGATCGCGCCGCCCGGAAGTACGGAAGTACGTATCGATGAAGACGGCGCTGTACATGTTTCCGGAAGAGAGTTGAGAGCGTGAACGTGCGTCGAAGGGTTCGCACTCTCTTTCAGGAAGTGGCAGCGACCGGTCGAATCGCTCCACGAGAGTCATTAGTTTGTACCTTTCTGAAATATACTCCGTTTTCGATAGCATTCTTTAATTATCTTCCGCCTACTCTCTATCTCTATTATCTTTCCGGGGTGAATTCGGTGCTCTCTAATCTGACATTACTCCATAAAGTACTTTACAACTTTCAGAAGTGGGATTCGCCCCACTTTCCCCTCGTGTACGAGGCAAGTAGAATTAGAGTCGGTGCGGAATTTGAGTGTTGTGAAAATCGGAGCAATCCACCGTTTGAGGCGAGGGACGTCGTTGGAAAATCGGAGTAACGAAGAAGGAACCGATGGAGCGTTCTCGTCTCGAACGAATGGAGCTCGAGGAGCTCCGCGAGGAAGCGTCGAGGTATGGAATCCCGGTACACGGCGACCGGAATCAATTACTCGACGCGATAATGACGCATTTAGAGCGCCACGGCCCTATGGATCTCCTGATGCAGAGGGGTCCGACGGACCGCGTGGCGGAGCGACAGGAAGAGCGCGTAACGGAGCGCGCGGTAGAAAGTGCGAAGGAGCGCTCAACGACTCGAACCGGGGATGCTTCCGCTGCCGTCGGGACCGGCAGCGTGGAGCTCTCACCGGCAGCAGAGCGTTCTCTGGAGCTCATGCGGGCGATGATGCAAGCCCAAATGGAGGCGCATCAGCAGCAGCAGATGCTGATGCACCAGCAGCAGCAACAGCTCGCGCAGCTGTTGCTAGCGTTCTCACCGAGAGCTCGGGCTGATCCCGAGCACCCGAGGCAGGAGGCTCCGCCGGGACCAAGCGAGCCGGAGCAAAGGGCAGGATCCTGGTCCTCGACGGACCACGCAGGCGGCAGTCAATTCAGATCCGGAGCAGGGAATCAATCTCCGGGTACGGGGTGGATAAACGGCTTGGCAGCTCAGATACCTGAGTTTGCGGGCGGCCCCGAGGACAACGTAGTCGCGTGGAAGACGCGTGTGGACAGGATCGCGCAGGTCCACGGAGCATCGGATCCAACGATTCTCCTGGCCGCTTCCAGCCGGTTAACTAAGGTGGCCAAGAAGTGGTTCGACATGCAGGAAGGGCCTGCTTTGGACTCATGGAGTGGCCTTAAAGAGGAACTCACTAAAGTCTTTGAAAAGAGAGTTCCGTTTTATAAAACGATGCAGCTCATAGAGGCGCGCAAATGGCACGCGTCGAAAGAATCGTTTGACCAGTACGCGATAGAAAAGCTGGTCTTAATACGTCGGTTAAACCTTCCCCCACAGGATGCGATCCAGCTGATCGCAGGAGGTATAATGCAGCCCGCCATCCGAGCCACAGCGTTAGCTTTGGCCTGCGGATCGGTGGAATCGTTCCTGCAAGCGATGAGGACGATCGCGGAGGGAGCGGTCGAGGAAAGGAAGCCCGTGCCTCCCGGACAGCCACGGCAGAAGGAAGGTCAGTGTCGGAATTGCGGAAAGAAGGGTCATCAGACAAAAGACTGTCGTCAAGAGGTACAGTGTTTTTATTGCAAGGAAAAGGGTCACAGGCGGTTTGATTGTCCCACGTTGAGAGCCAAGACGACAGGAGCAAGGAAACCGACGACGAGCCCCAATGTAGCAGCCGTGACGGAGTCGGCCAAGGAGGAGTCGGCGTCCGGAGTAGTGGCCACGGTCGAGGAGCGGACCACGGAGAGGCAGCTCAAAATGGACCGCCCGTTCGTCAGGATCACGCGCCTGAAAGATAAGATTTGTGATTTAATTGCATTAGTTGATACGGGAAGTCCGGTATCATTTGTTAAAGCGAATATTTTTAGAAATTTCTTAAGTTCTACGGGAACCAAGATATTACCGGTCGATATTAGTCTTAAGAATTTAACTAGTCAGTCGTTGCGTTTGCTTGGTAAAATCGAAACCGAAATTCAGTTAGACAAATTTGAAATTGTACCGTTGCGAGTAACTCTCTACATCCTAGACGAGCATGCTTTTGAAGGTGATCTCATATTAGGTCGAGATTTTTTGCAAAAAGAGAAACTTGTTTTGGTGTATAGCCCGTCAGAACAAAGTCGGGAAGGACAAGAGTAATCTGTTTGCTCAGTTACCATTGTACATAGCCGAGGAATCCGGTAATAACACAATAAGTGAAAGTATAACCGAAATCACCTCCAAATGCGAGCCCGAGGCACGCGAGCGTTTGCGAAACATACTGCGAAAAACAATTTCAAAAGAACGTACCTCAGCAGCCGACGATCACGCGGTAACCGTCGAGCTGAAGGACAAGTCTGTTTTCCGCTTCGCGCCAAGACGTTTTGCCCATATCGAAAGGCAACAAATACGGGACATCACGGATGACCTACTGAGACGTGGTATTATTCGGCCGAGCACATCTCCGTATTGTGCCCGGGTAGTACCTGTAACAAAGAAAAACGGGAAAATGCGATTATGCGTCGATTTAAGACCGCTTAACCAAAGAGTAGTTAAACAGAAATATCCATTCCCGGTGATCAAAGACTGTCTTTCAAGGCTAGCAAATAAATCAGTATTCACACTGCTGGATTTAAAGGATGGGTTTCACCAAATCCGAGTACACGATAACTCAACTAAGTATTTCGCGTTCGCGACCCCCGACGGGCAATTCGAATATACTCGTCTACCGTTTGGCTATTGTGAGTCGCCAGCCGAATTCCAGAAAAGAATCATGAGTCTGCTGAATCGGCTGATTAGGGAAGAGAAAGTCATTGTATATATGGACGATATCCTAATAGCATCGTCCACGGTAAATGGCAATTTAGATACGGTGGAAGAAGTGTTATCCATTTTATATTCACGCGGATTTGAATTGAATTTGAGAAAATGTTTATTTTTAAGCAACGAAATTGAGTTTCTCGGTTACCATATATCGGAACGAGGCGTTACAATTAGCGACCGTCATACTGACGCGATAAGGAACTTTAAAAGACCCCGTAATATAAAAGAACTACAACGATTTCTAGGCCTCGCGGGATACTTCAGAAAATTTATTAACAACTTTGCGGTTAAAAGTAAACCTCTAACGAACTTGCTGAAGAAGGGGATGCCCTACGAATTCTCGGAAGAATGCGAGGAGTCATTCTCTAAATTGTTATTCGAACTCACATCGAAACCTGTGTTGCGCTTATACGATCCGGTCGCGCCCACCGAACTACACACGGATATTAAAATTAAAGAGATAGCGAAGGATTTAGAGTTAAGTGATAACGACAAATTCGCCTTAAATGATGGCTTAGTTTACCGGAAAGACGGTGATGAACTAAAATTTGTTGTACCGGAATCCTTCATCATTAACATAATAAAGGCCCATCATGATGACATGGCGCATTGCGGGTACGAGAAAACGGTGAAAGGGATACAGGGAAATTATTGGTTCCCCCATTTACGGAAACGGGTGCACGACTATATAGGAAATTGCCTTACGTGTGTTATGTCGAATGCGGCCCCGAACCGTTTCGAGGGCGAAACGGAACCGTCGTCCCTACCGTCGGCGCCGATGCAAATAGTGCATGTGGACCACTTTGGTCCACTGGAACAAGCGAAAAGAGGCTTCCGCCATATCCTGGTGGTGGTTGACGCCTTCTCACGATTTGCGTGGTTGGTGCCCACCAAATCGACGGGAAGCGCTGAAACAATCGAATCATTGACATCAGTATTCAATACTTTCGGTAAGCCGTCGGAACTGGTCTCAGACAGAGGCACGGCGTTTACGTCCCGTGAATTTCAAGACTATACGACGCGAAATAATATAAAACACCGAAGAGTAGCGGTAGCGGCCCCGTGGGCCAATGGTATGGCAGAACGGGTGAATCGATTTATAAAAAGCTCGCTGACCAAATTGTTAGACGACCCCGCGGAATGGCCAGAGCACTTAGGTAACATGCAATATATTCTGAATAATACTCACCATACGGCTGTGAACGCGTCTCCGTCGAAAGTGCTCTTGGGCTATGACCAGCGAAACCATAGCGATTTTCGACTAGCCGAGCTCACTAGAGCGCTAGTTGATGCCGACAACTCTGTTCAAGGAAATAGAGAAATGATTAGAAATAACGCCGAAAAAGCGACAAAATTATTATTCGACTACAATCGCGACTACCGAAATAGTTTGTTAAAGAAACCGTCGTTATACAACGCCGGCGATTATGTCCTGATTCGGAACATCCGAAATCAACCCAACGAAAACTCTAAGTTAAAACCTTGTTATAAAGGTCCGTATCAGATTGGTAAAGTTCTCGGAAACAATAGATATGTCGTGAAAGATATACCAGGTTTTAATATTACGCAAAAACCATTGGATACCATAGTATCATCTGATAAATTGAAGCCATGGATAAAACCACTGACAATCCGGACATAAAAAACCCCAATCAGGACATAACGGCAGCTGTCAAAAGAGAAAAGAAAATAATATATATATAGTTTATTTTAAGAAGTGGCAATCGGCCACCAAGCGAGTTTATTTTAAGAAGTGGCAATCGGCCACCAAGCGAGTACGTATCTGTATGGGCAAGACGCAATAATACAAATAAGTCTGAGCCTAAATCAATTATTTTAAGTTTACGTTAAGTTTAAATTAGTTAATTAAGTTATGTTAAGTCAACCTCGTTAATATAAAGTAGATATAAGGTTAGATTTAAGTTGCACTCATTTGGAAAGAAAACTTGTACTTACCGGTTTGTTATCTGCAATGCACGAACACTTTACCACTATGTACTATAATAAAAAAGGAAAAACGGCAACTGCATGACTGAAAACTGCAGCGACGCAGTTCAATGCAGGACGGCCGAGCTGTAAGAAACTTGCGAAAAGGTTTTACACGTTGTTACCGACACCTGACGGATGACAGCTGATCGACAGCTCGAGCGCCGCGATCGATACTCGATCGCGCCGCCCGGAAGTACGGAAGTACGTATCGATGAAGACGGCGCTGTACATGTTTCCGGAAGAGAGTTGAGAGCGTGAACGTGCGTCGAAGGGTTCGCACTCTCTTTCAGGAAGTGGCAGCGACCGGTCGAATCGCTCCACGAGAGTCATTAGTTTGTACCTTTCTGAAATATACTCCGTTTTCGATAGCATTCTTTAATTATCTTCCGCCTACTCTCTATCTCTATTATCTTTCCGGGGTGAATTCGGTGCTCTCTAATCTGACATTACTTTTACTCCATAAAGTACTTTACAGTATGAATCAATGTGAATTATAAGAAATAAGAGGAAAAGAAATAATTTCGCAAGTGTGCTATACAGGACGTCGTTTATTGGATTGGATACGTTTACAATAATGTAGTATGATCGATAATCGATCGACGGTAAGTGACATGGATAAACGAAAATTAGATTATTAGGGGCAACGATAGTGAAAAGTAAAGTAATAGAATAATAATTTCTATATGATAACAAGCCGCAATAGTGAAAATTAATCTGCATCATGTTTACATTCTTTAAGGAAACGTCGGCTGCTATAAATCTGGCTGTTGTAAATCTTTCTAATTAAATATTTCTTACAACAATGATTTGAAATTATGATAGTGAGCTTTCACGGACATGTCAGACATGAGAAAAAAGTCACGGTAGTATCTTGTGCTATATTTCTTACATTTCGAAATTATGATAGTGAGCTTTCACGGACATGTTAGAGATGAGAAAAAAGTAAGTCTTGAATTTGTGCAAAACTTAGTAAGTGACGGCGATAAACGAAAGTTAAGTTATTAGCGGCGACGATAGTGAAAAATAGCGACTTAAGAAATGAGGTAAGAAAAAGAAGTATTCAATTTTATAGTTTATTATTGTATTTTATTATTTTAATATCTTCTTTTATATACAGGATATAAAAATGGTTTCTTTTATATACAGGACATAAAAATGGTTTTTTTTATATATATAATACAAGAAAATGGTTGTGTGGCAAGAAATAATGCAGTAACCCAGACAGCACAACGACATCCTCAGGAAATCCTAAGAACATCCAGGACGGACATTGCAGATATCCTAGGGATATCCTAGTTTTATCCCGAGATATACTCAGGACGTCCTGAGGAATATCAAATGATCGCTCATTTTTGGTCCCAGGATCATCCCGAGGATATATGTATAGGACTTCTTAAGGATTTGACAGGATGTGAACCCATACAGCATATCCCGTCCTGTTGACATCCCGGACGTTCTGTGGACGTCTTGTGGATGTCCGGGACGTCCGCAGGACGTCAACAGGACGGGATGTGCTGTATTGGAAGAAAAGGTTTTTTATTTTAAAAATATAAAAAAACTACAAAGAATTTGCAAAAATGAATTAATAAATTTTATTTTTTTATAAATTATATGGTAAACTAAAACTATATAACAATATAATTAACAAAATTATATTGTTATATAGTTTTAGTTTACAATTAACAAAATTATATTGTAACATAAAACAATTTGTGTTTTATAAAAAGCAAATAATCGAGTACCACAAAACAAAACAATAAAATTTTTTGCGAATAAGTTCTAAAATAATCAAATAAAATAACACAGTCAAATAATTCTTGAGAAAAAAAAATAGTCGAATTCTTAGCAATAATTAGGTACTGTAATATGAAATAGTCTAATTCTCTTTTATCTGAAATAGCAATCTTAATAATCAAATAAAATAATAGTCAAATCATTCTTAACAAATAGTTAAATTCTTAGAAAATAATCAGGTACCACAATATAAATCAAATAAAATAATATCATAATAATTCTTAAGAAATAGTCGAATTCTTAGCAATAATTAGGTACTGTAATATGAAATAGTCTAATTCTCTTTTATCTGAAATAGCAATCTTAATAATCAAATAAAATAATAGTCAAATCATTCTTAACAAATAGTTAAATTCTTAGAAAATAATCAGGTACCACAATATAAATCAAATAAAATAATATCATAATAATTCTTAAGAAATAGTCGAATTCTTAGCAATAATTAGGCACCATATGAAATAGTCTAAATCTCATTGCTTGTTTTTTTTTCGATTGCGTTCACTTGCATGTCGCAGCCAAGATTTAATTGGATCAGCAATGGAATGTTCTGTTGCTTCCGCAAATTGAGCTTGTATAACACCTAAAACAAAAGAAAATTTTATTTACATGTTAAATATACTTTTTATACATATGTATACTCAAACGTACATACATACAAACACTATAAGGGTAATTTTACAATAGATGTCAAAAGTCGTGCCGGATGTCAGAAACAGCTATATTTTCGAAAATACTTGACTGTGATTGGTCAATTTGCTACTTCCGACATTCGACACAACTTCTGACATCTATTGTAGAATCACTCTAATTAGAATACTTGAAATATCTACTTACTAAATATAATCTTCCGCATCTCTAAGTCATAAAATACTTGCTTTCCTCTACCTTCAACATAATTAAATTTGCTACCTAATGTATCAGTCATTAATTTGCGTAAAAGATTAAATGTCGCTCCTTTAATATCTTTTCCACCAATACGTGATAATTGTTTAATCTACAAAATATATTTATATAATTACATAGAATAAAATACATTTTATACATAATTTGTTTTTTGTTATTTATATTTTTTTTAAATTTCAAAACTCACCAATTCTTTGCGACAAATGGAACCTTCCATTAGAAGTTTTTCAAATTGCTCTAAATCTTTAATATCATCAATTGGAAAATCAGTCATTAACTGTTCTACAATTTCTTTCTCCTCACTATTTCCATTTAAGTTAAATGTTTCATTATGTTGTGATATAAATTTCATTCTGTTATTTAACAGTTTTTGTTCTTCATGTAACGAAGAAATTTTAAATCCAATATCAGTAAGTTTTCTTATTACATAACGTTGAAAATCTGAGCTGGCTAAATATATAAAATAATTAGAAAATAAAGAAAATTTTAAATATGTATATAATAAAAATTTTTGAATTTGATCATTACTTACAGGAGCAAGCTTCGTTATTATTGTCATAAAACGTATCAGAAAACTTGTCATTATAAATAATATTTTTAATAATTGCTCCTGAAAAAAAGTCAAATAAATTCTACATATAATTTCTAATTATTTTGCTGAATAAATTACCTTCATTATTGTCAACATTATCATATTTGTCCTCCTTTCTAGTTTTAGATATCCCTGCTTAAAAGATCCGATAGAAAACGATAGAAATAGATTCAAACTTTATTGAAATTTTATCTAATTTTATAGTAAGCTATCGTTTCAATCAGAACTCACATTTCGGCTAGTATAGTAAAGCTATCTATTTCTATAGTTTCTTAACTGCACATCTTACTTAAACGATTAAATACTAATCTGAACATATGTTTTTCTATACAACTTGTCGAGTTATCTAATTCAAACAGAAAATTACGATTTGCTGTCTATATGAATGTATACGTATATTTGTGTGTGTGCGTGCGTGCGTGTGTGTGTGCGTGCGTGTGTGTGTGTGTGTGTGTGTGTGTGCGTGCGTGTGTGCGTGTGCTTCCACATTCATATACATACTTTTTTCTAAAAATTTGTTTAATATTTGTATAAACTGAATGTTATAAAAAGAGAACTATATCCAAGTATTTAAAATCTATATGTGAAATTTAAGTCAAAGAATTGTTTTTTATATCGATAAAAACACTTATGTGTATTGATGCAATCAGACTAGAATAAATTAAATAATTTATTGCATGATAAATATTGTTAGATATAATTATAATACTTAATTGCATTTAATATTTACATCATATCATTTTCTATCGTTTAGCGTATCTATATTATTTAATGCGCATTATCTGATAGACTGGCAATCGTTTTTTGTATGAAATATGTGAAATACTAAATCGTAAATTTTTCATTATAAGTAATATGAGTATTTTGTATATTTAATATAAAGAACGATAGCAAATCTATCGAATAAGTTTTATTAAACAATATAGATACCCTAAAGGATAGAATACGATATAATAATAGTACACCCGGTTAAAAATTTGTCATATAAAAGCATGTATAATTATATAGAATTATATAGATCTATATATTTATTAAGTATTAAGTATTATAATTATATCTAACAATATTTATCATACAATAAATTATTTAATTTATTTTGGTCTGATTGCATCAATACACATAAGTATTTTTTATCGATATAAAAAACAATTCTTTGACTTAAATTTTACATATAGATTTTAAATACTTGGGTATAGTTCTCTTTTTATAACATTGAGTTTATACAAATATTAAACAAATTTAAAAAAAAAGTATGTATATGAATGTGGAAGCACACGCACACACGCACGCACGCACGCACGCACGCACGCAACACGCACGCACACGCACGCACGCACGCACGCGCACGCACGCACGCACGCACGCACGCACGCACGCACGCAACACAAATATACGTATACACACACACACACACACACACACAAATATACGTATACATTCATATAGACAGCAAATCGTAATTTTCTGTTTGAATTAGATAACTCGACAAGTTGTATAGAAAAACATATGTTCAGATTAGTATTTAATCGTTTAAGTAAGATGTGCCGTTAAGAAACTATAGAAATAGATAGTTTTACTATACTAGCCGAAATGTGAGTTCTGATTGAAACGATAGCTTACTATAAAATTAGATGAAATTTCAATAAAGTTTGAATCTATTTCTATTTTTTTTCTATCGGATCTTTTAAGCAAGGTTAAACATTGTATAATGTATTAAAATGTATTAAACAAAAACTATTAGCGTAAATACATACACACGTATTGATTCATATAAATAGCAAATCGTAATTTTCTGATTGGATTAGATAATTCGATATATATGTTTTTTCTATATAACTTGTCGAATTATCTAATCCAATCAGAAAATTACGATTATCTATATATATATATATATATATATATTATATTGTGTGTGTTTTATAATGTAAAAAAAGAGCATATAAATAGTTACTTACTATAAGTAAACTTTATATTAAAGAGTAAATAAGTTGTAACATAAGTTTTAAAGTAAGTATGACTAAATGTAAGTTTATTGAATCTCAATTGTATTTGGTAGTGCGCATACATAACATTCACCAATATCAATAAATATAATTTTTTGTTTAATCTGTTCGATCGAAGTTATCATTATATTTTTCTCTTTTTTAATAACTCTCATTAAATGTAGCATTGGTACATTTTCTTTAATTTGTGCGACCACTATTTTACGAACTGTCATGTAATATCGTTCTTTACAACAGACAAATTTAACAATTTGAACAATGGTATTATTTTTCAATTGGACTACAGTGTTATCTGTCTTCTTTGGCCGATCATACAAGCTACTGTGAAATACTGTACCTTTAAATACGCATCTATTAAAAACAAGACCATTACGTAAAGGCTCTTCTGCAATGTCTACAATATTTGTTAATGGTATACCTGGACCAACAAATGTAATACCATTTTCAGTAGTTGTACATTCCGTTAATCGTCGGTATTCAAATAAATCTTTACAATATCGATAACTGTCATCAGTATTAAATGTAGCAGTAGCTACAGAATGACGATATTTCGCAAGTATTAAATGTTTATCTATTACTTGATTTCGCACACCCTTAGGTCCATTTACATGTTGCTTTAAATAAAACATATTGCTTTCGTACGGAAATGTTGATGTAGTCCATAGTGGTCCAGATTTTCGAACAGATTGTACTAAATGCAGTAAAGAATGCATATTGAAAGTAATTACTTCTTCTCCATATAATATTTCACATTCACCCACAAATTTCATTAGATCAAATTCGCATTGCAATAGATTTTCTTCGCTTATGTCTGTTTTTAAAAGAATATAAATACTTTGTACTAATAATAAGAAAGATTGTAAAAATACATCTTCAAGAACTCCATGCAAGCATGGATAACTGTAAAATAATAGCCAAGATCGCCATTCCGTAGCCTTCCACTTTGCTTTAGACATTAAACTTCGCGGAATTCGATGAATTTCATGGGGTGGTTTTATCATTAATAATCGGTTATTAATAATTGAGCGTTTCTTCGCTGTTAAAGAATATTTATGACCAGGTGTAATCCAAATATCCCACATCTGTCTAGTTACACCTAAAAGAATACCATGCATATAATCAACGGGAAATCCCCAAATAATATCAAACAGTGGCATTTTCATTAGTTCAGATTCACCCTTTACACCTCTAATCATTTTCTGTAACTCTGTTACTTCGTGAATATCATTCTGATGAGATTCATGCGATCTCAATTCTGGATCTTCCTTGGACATTGGATAACGCATAGCACCTTTCACATAACAACCATACGCATAGCACCAACTACATCCTTGAAATGCATTATATTGCATTCGATTTTGCATTATAGGTCGTGCAACAGAGTCTACTGACGAGCAAAGTGATATGAATTTAAATGTAATCAATTGATTTTCACAATTTATTGTTATACCAAATTCTTTTAATTTTTCTGCCGATTTTACGAGTGTTGACAAATATAGATTCATAAATGCAGGTTTAGGCTCTGAATCTGAAATCCACAATGCAGCTAGTATAACAGTTTTAAATCTTAATTCAGCGGGAAATTCATTTATAATTAATTGTACTGGCCACATGGACAATTTAGAACTGTGGAACAAGGCTGCACCATCGGTGTTGAAGTTGAATGTTAATGTCTTAAATTGAGTACATTTAATGTCATTCAATTTTTTATATAGTTTACCATCGTAAATGTCACATATTGGAGAACTTTCTGAATTTTTACTATTATGAATTAAATCTAAATTTGCTAATAGTTTTAATAGAATATCTCTATCTTCTAATAACATTTTAATTTGATATGAAATATCAATGCTTATGAAATAGTTTGGAGATTGCATTGAAAGTTTATATTGATTATTACATATATCGCAAAATTGAGTTTGATTTCGAAAATGATTTTTTGTAATAGGTTTCATCAATTCTTTGTAACATTTAGAACAATAAAATGTATATAAAATTTTATCATCAGGTGGGCTACATTGTTTTAACATGCCATAGTTGTTAAAATTCCACGCAACAAATTTTGGTCCAGCTAGTATTTTGACTAGCTTAATTATAGCTTGTTTTGCAGAATTTGATAAATTATGTCGAAGACAGATGCCAGTAATCATCATCAGTACGTCAGAAATTCTAAGACCAGCAGCTTCAAACATAATTGTTTCATTTATCTCGCTGGATAGATTGTTTGCATAAGAGTTTTCTGAAAAAGTATTAGAAGTATTGCTATTTGAATCTTGATGACATTTGGATATGCTAGAGTTTTCTGAATATTCATCTTCCAAAGTAAGAATCGCATCAGATGTGGACGAAACATGGTCAAATTTATTACTGCATTCATTATGTAAAGGATTGAAGCTTGCAGATAAGTCTTTATGAGTTGGTATGTTATCTCCTATAATTTGGAAATGAATATAAACAAATATATAAATACAAAACATTCTTTATAAATACTATACTATTATTTGCATTATAACGTTATAATATAAAGCAAATGTAATAATGGGTCTGTTCTTTTTAGCTGCACTGCTGAACTGGTGCAATAAGTTAGAGTGAAAAAAAATATATTTGTCTCATTCTAACTTGTTGCACCAGTTCAGCAGTGCAGCTGAAAAGAACAGACCCATTATTATACCTAATTCAATATTTATATCTGTCGTGCTCATAATATTTCTCCATCGCTTATCGGTTCGAGGATCTACTTTTGATCGTTTATACGTAGGATCTAGGAAATATTTATATATCCTTTTCTTGCGTTTTGAAGTATCTTCTTCACTCATGTTATTATTCGTATCGTATTTTGTGAATCAATTATACTTTATTTAATAGCTATACAACTCTGCACTGATGCATATGCTGACACGCTACACGCAATGTTGTGATCCGGAATCCTGTTTTATACGCACGACATCAATAAATTGTTTGAGTCCAGTAAAATAGAGCACTGTTTTGCTTCCTTTCTTTACTTTCTACTAATTACTTTACAATCCATCTTTCAAATCCGTCGGAATTAACGAAAAGTATTGTGTTAATCAGATTTCTACGTAACTATAGGCCTGTTCGTTTTGGCTGAACTTCTTACACGGCTCATCTTTCCTCTTTTTCTCTCCAACGTGAAAAGAAAAGGAGAAAAGATGAACCGTGCAAGAAATTCAGCTAAAACGAACAGGCCTTATAGATCTGTCTTTTTAGCTGTACTGGTTTAGAGATTATCTTTTTCCCTCTATATTAGAAGAAGAAAGATAACCTCTAACTAGTGCAGCCAGTGCAGTGCTAAAAAGAACAGACCTTGTATGATCAGACGCCGCCACGCATGGCGCATGCTGAGAAAACTAGAGCACTAAAGATACAGGTATTCTCGTCTTCGCTATTTTTCTCCCATTCCCCCACTTTTTGCTCTCTTGCCCCTTTGCCGCTCAGCTGAGAAGTTTATGGTGATTAGGTTTAGAAATAATCTGAACAACAAACACTCCTCGCAGATCCTGCAGCAATATTATAATAATATTTAGATGATTTTTGAATATGAACGGAGCTATAAAGTTCGAGCAGCTTAGAAGACATAACCTAATCACCATAAACTTCTCAGCTCAGCGACAAAGGGGCGAGAGGGCAAGGAGTGGGGGAATGGGAGAAAAATGGCGCAGACGAGAATACTCACGTTTATAGTGCCTTAGGAAAACCAGGCCCTGCCAGACCATCTGAATACGCAGTGCGCCAAATTATATTACTTTTGTTTGCAATCTGTTGAGCGTACCCACCGTATTTATCACCGTTTAAAAAATATATAAAAATTATATCTTACAAGTATACAAGTTACGTGCAATATTATTTACATAAACGCGTATGTAACGCGTGAATATCTAAGATTGTGAAGTTATATTTTACAATTAAAAGCGCAATAATGTCTACTAGTGAAATAAAATTCGCGTATGTAAAATATACAACCGGAGAAAAAGAGATCGTTTCAGTGAACCGGATCAAAGGATTTAATGCTACAAATATAAACTATGAAAAAAAGTACAAGATTTTGTGGAACGAAGACTTATGATGGCATAGTTATTTGTGTCGCAGGTAAGTTATGAATTACTTTTTACGTTTAAAGTATGTAAGGTAATTTATAATATGTATAATAAATTATAACAGAATATTTCCAAGACTATTTTGTATAAAAAGTTAATATCCTACACAGCACAGACCATTGCAGTTATATTAGCTGCAATGTTTGTGCTATATGGGATATCTATATACATATTACCTACACTCATATATTATACGTACACCCCTCCCCACACACACACACACACACACACACGCACGCCGCACGCCCGCACGCCCTCACGACCGCCTACACGCACGCACGCCCGCACGCGCGTAAACGCACGCACGCGTTTTTCGTTAACATGTAAAGTCGAGCGGACGGCTGCCTACGTTGCACGCACGCACGCACGCACGCACGCACGCATCGCACGCACGCACGCACGCACGCACGCACGCACGCACGCACGCACGCACGCACGCACGCACGCGCATCGCGCACGCACGCACGCACGCACGCACGCACGCATCGCACGCACGCACGCACGCACGCACGCACGCACGCACGCACGCACGCACGCACGCACGCACGCACGCACGCACGCACACACGCACACACACACACACACACACACACACACATGTATATATCCACATTAATTTTTTTGTTTACTTTTAGGAACAGAAAAAGCATTGGATACAAAAATTAATAAAAATAGACCACGATTGCGTCCTATGGATTTATATCTGTCTGCGTCAGAAAGTGATGCAGAGCGCAAAGTCTTAAAAGAAGTAATAACTTGCATTTGCAGTTTACATGTGTCTATATAATTTTTATTATTAATCACTGTACATATATTTAAGTATTTAAATATTTTTTATTATAGATATAAAACATATGCATTTGTATGTATCATATAATGGAAATGTTCTCAATTATACATAATAATATAAGGATATTTTTACAGAATAATAATATTAATATGGAAAAAAATAAAAGTGAAAAAGAGCAATTGTTACACAAAAAATTGAAAGATTTATCAAAATACAAGCAGAATGCTAAAACTGTACGTTTTATTTTTAATATTATTGTATTTTATGCCTTTCAATGGTTCTTATTTATTTTAATGTTCTATTATACAATAATGTAAGGAACTTTTATTTTCAGAGTAATAAGATCAGTACAGAAAAATCCAAACATGAGAAAGAACAGTTGTTAGAAAATAAACTAAAAGATTTATCACAACATAATAAGAATGTTATAACTGTATGTTTTTGATATTATTTTATACATTTCAATGATCTTGGTTTATTTAAATACTTTATCAAATTATGTAAAAAACAAAAAATATATATGTGTATGTTTATACATATTTATCATATTAGTAAAACAAATTACTTAATACATTATTGTAGGATTATAAAGAAATAAAGAGACTTAAGAAAGAAATCGAAAATTTAAAAAAACGGATTGCAAAATTAAAGCTTTCCTTACAGAATAAGGATGCCATTGCAGAAGATCTTTCCAAAGCCAATTTAGCTTTACAGAAAAATGTAATTGATGAAATAAAAGAACTTAAAAGTATGTAGTCCAATAACAAATACTAATAAAATGTATCTTGTGTTACTAATATAATTTTGATTTATAGATATGATTACTGAACATAAAAGAAAAGAAAACCAGGAACAACATAATGAAGCATCTTTTCCTGTTGGTTATAAGCGAAAAACTGATAATAACGTATGTTTCTTTTAATCTTTTTATATGTATTATTCTTTGTCATTATTTTGTTGGTAAAAAAAGAATTATATTTATTTTTCGAATTTTCAGATCCATGTAGGCCGAAATATTTGGATTTCTTCTCAAGTTTACGATAGTGCAGTATGTATTAGCAAATCAACCAGTACGTTTACAAAAAATATGGCTCTTGCTATATTTGGCGCTCAGGTATTACAAGAAAGTACTGTTACGGGAATTGTTTCTAACAGAATAAAAGGAAAAAAGACTGAAGCACCTAGACCAAAGTTAGATGAAAACCGTTTATTAGCACTAAAAGGTTTTATCTTTTTTCTTTTTTAATAGAACATGTTTATTAAACTGTTCAATTTAGGTATTTATATACAACAGTTTGTGACTTTTTTATAGATATTGTACGTTATTGGCTACATACTGTAAAAAAGTATGATGAGTTTGCTATCGATTTAGAAATAAATCTTGTTGGTAAGCACGTCAGCCAAAAAATTTATGAATTGAACAGAACAAAAAATAAACGAACTATCGTAAATGAAGTTCCAGTTCCAGTTCCAGGACCATCGACTAGAGAAGGTATATTTATTATATATATAAACATTTTTTTAAATCTGTGATAGTTTTGTGTTAGAAGATTTTTCTTATTTGAAACTACAATTGGTTAATTACTTTTAAAATCAAATGGATACATAAATAATTGTTTTAATAGAACGAACTATCGTAAATGAAGATGATTCAGTTCCAGGACCATCGACTAGAGAAGGTATATTTATTATATATATCTTTTTTTAATTTGTGATAGTTTTTTGTTAGAAGATTTTTCTTATTTGAAACTATAATTGGTTAATTACTTTTAAAATCAAATTGATACATAATGATTGTTAAAATCAAATTGATACATAATGATTGTTTTAAAAGATACAGACATTTTCATAAATTCTTTCACCATTTTCTATATTTGTGTACCCTATATAAAGTATGCTATATATACACGATCAATAAGAATAAAGTGACATAAATCATTTATCTGACTTTTATTTTATGACTTGCTTATACATGACAAAAATTTAAAAAAATGTCTTTATTTACTGTCGCAATATGTCTTATACTTCTTCTTTTGAAAATATGTAGATTATATATGAGAAAAATAACTGATTACGTTTTAATTCATATGTGGACTTATAAGAACGTTAATTTCTATTTTTTTACTAAATGAAAATATTTTTAGTTTTTATAAAACTAAAAATATCATTTCCAATGTTAGAAGAATGTACACAACTTTTAATGGAATTTTCAAATTACAGCACCCGTTATTACCAAAGAAAAAGCTTTAACTGATGTAGTCAATACAAACAATTCATCGGATATTTCTAATGAAACAAATCTAGATGATGAAGATAATGAACAGTTACAGCAACAGAATGCAATAAGCAGCGACAGTGACTAATTTTGTGCAAAATAATTTGTAAGTTTTGTGTTAACAACTTAAGTTGTATATTTTTATAAAGTTTTTGTTCAATTAACAAAGTTTGTGCAATTTATAAAAAATAGTATTCATTAATTTCATTCTTTAGTTTATCCATTTTTTTAAATAAAATTTATGTGTTTTATATATTCCGGCGAGAGAAAATAGCGGATCTGAGTATAGGCGGACAAAGTGGGGAGAGAGTGGCGTTCTTTTCAGATACGCCGTGGGCAGAGAAACGGACGAGCTTTCGTCCGATCCCCTATTTTTTCTCGCCGCTCGGAATATAGTTTTGTAGTTTATAAAAATACTCATTTAATTGCTTAAATCAAGTAAATTTAAAAATGATATAATTTGTCATGTATTCTTTGCAAAGTATAAGCTACACTTGTAAACAAATTTTACATGCAGTTTCAACAAAATTTATGTTTCTATTAAATCTAGTTTATGAAATTTATAATTATATAAAATTTTAGTTTATAAAAAGAGAAAATTTATAATTAATTATGTAGACAGTTCCAAAATAAAAATAAAAATGTTACAAAAATCTCGTTATTATTGAAATCTTTAATAAATTTTGTGTTTTATAAATTACGTCTTAAAATAATATTTTATTGCGGATACACAATATAAATGGTGTCCCTTAAAGCATGGGCAATATTACAGCCACAGCATTCTTGGACTCAAAAAAGACGAAATCACTATATGAACAAGTGGCCAAAACTGTAGGTTTTACCGCTAGTAAACTCACAATATTCATAATTATTTCTACGTCGTTAACTACAAACTGTATGCGACGATGCATTTAATACCAATGGAGATAATTTCAAACATTTCTTGTAACTTTGGTGCGCAGCACTGTGCAATAAAGATTTGTTTTTTATTATTGCACTGGACTACACTAGAACTTTCCTTCTCGTTTTTGTCAATTTTCAAACACGTACCTGTTTCATTTTAAGTGCAATGAATATACGCTAGTACAGTTATAAAAAACAGACCTTAGATAGGTCTAGAAATATGGGACAATGTCGTCGTTTAATGGTTGCATATTTTAACATTTAGAACAATCTAACAGCAAAATCAAGAATTTCTGGCCACATATAACATTCATATAACAATTTTGTCTTCTTTGGATCCAAAGATGCCATGTTTGCAATATTGCCCAACCTTTCAGGAACACCCTGTATAAGATAAAATTTCAATGTAATAATATTTCTAATTAACTACGGAATAAATAAACAAAATACGATTGAACAAAAATTTTAATTTAATATTATTTTATTTAAAATTATACAAATAAATAAAACAGTATTAAAAAAGTATATAACAATTTTATTATTATATAATTATATTATTTATGAATACAAAATATGATAAAATATTGTCCCCTTCTATAAAATAAAATCATATGTATACACATATATGTACATACTGTATACAGATAGATAGATAGATACACGATATAATACTATCAATTTTGATAAAATGCGGTCAGAAAAATATTAATTACTAGATAGAGATTAGATAAAGACGATTACTAGATTATGTGCAAAATATTATTAAAAAAGATAGAACATTAATCGAAAATATCACATAACAAATCTGACATTACTGAACCAAAAACACGATAGGATATTATTAATTTTGATAAAACATAATCAGATTGACATCGATTGAAAACGATTACTATATTATATGTTAAATATCATAAAAAATGATAGAACATTTATCAAAAATGTTAGATAATAAATCTGATATTTATGAACCAAAAACACGATAGGATTATATAGACTTTTTTTTTATCTAATTCTATCGGATCTTTTAAGCAGGGATATTATTATTTATCGACAATTTTTCTGGTTCTTTTTCCTTGTAAACAGTTGTAATGTTTTTTGTGTTTCAATCATGTATAAAAACATGTATAAAATTATTAAAATTATATATTACATATACAAAAGCATCTATAACATATATTTTTTTTATTTACCTGTTAATTGCTGCTTTAGTTTATCATCATGTTTATTACATTTTTTGTTAGAATTTTTTAAAATTTTTGTTTGTAGTTTTGGAATTTTAGGAAAAGATGGTAATTGAATCTCTTCATTATCAGTAGTATCATCACTACTTGACACAGTTTTCTTAGCTCTATGCTTTCGAGACCTTTTCAAATCTTCACTAGCATCACTATTTGAATTAATATCTGATATAAATTCTGCCTTTTTCAGCTTTTTTAATCCATTTTCATACGTTTCTGAAAAAAATTTTTTTAATGCTTAATAAAATAAAAAAATACGTAATAAGTTTGTAATTGTGTGTGTGTGTGTGTGTGTGTGTGTGTGTGCGAGCGCGTGTATATTTTCTCACACACACACACACACACACACACACACACACACATACATGTATATATAAATATATGCATACATATGCATAAAAAAATGTATTTTCTGTTTATGTTACTTACTTGCAGTACCTAGTATTCTTTTGATATTATACAACAACCAAGTATCATCATGTGATAAACATTGTTTCACTGCTTTCGTAAATCTTGAATGCGAAGTAAACTGAGGCCAATAAGCAACAGTCTTATTCTCGGTTAACCAAGAAGTAGGGATCATTTGAAGGCCATCTTCAAACTCCACAATGGAGTATAAATCTTCCATTATAATATACAAACTATACAGAGTAATATACGCAGTATTATACGTAATATAAACAAAATATATACAGAATAGAATAAGAATATTATTTACAATAATATTCAAATTATACAGTAATATACACAGCAATACAGCTTCTAAAATTCACTGCCAGTATTGCAAATCTACAATTTACGTTATGTATATTATAGATTTTTAGTACTGGCAGTAAATTTTGGAGCATAGCCATAAATTTATTAATGCAATAATGGAAAAACTGCAAACTTGTTATTGTCTAATGGTAGTTTAATATATTTTGTTTTAATATTTTCTATAGGCCAAATTTTCAATTCTGATAAAGTATGTACAGTAAATATTCCTATAAGAGATGAGGGGCAAGGAATATTATATAAATCTTTTTTATGACAGAACTGATTGCCTATAATAACATTTATGTTGAGATCTTTATGATAAGCTATATTTTTTATTTCAACAATGCTTCCATCCGTTAAACCGCAACAGTTATCCGCTAATGTATCAGTGCGCACAATTGCATTTGAGCTTTTTATTATTTTATATTGTGGGTTGCAACAACCTTCCATTATAGGGCCTTCTGTATGAATGGATTTGAAGTCTACTGTAAAATGAGATGATGTTCCAAGAAAATTTTCTGCTTTGTTAATTTTACTTTGTTCATGTTCTATGTATCTCCGAATAACTTGTTGTAGAGGTTTGTCGGGTTTTTTTAATAACTTTTTTAATGTTTGTAAATAATTTTCAAATTTAAAAGAACTAAAGCAATCTAATGGGCCAAACTTTTTAACATCTTGTACTAAATGAATAAGTCCATGTACATTATGAGAAATATTGTGAGCACCATATAACAATGCAAACGATGATACAAAATGTTGAAGCAGTTCTTGGGCATAATCAATTAAATTTTGAAATTGCAAACAGCATAAAATTCTGATTGCCACATGTAAAGTTATAAAATTAATATATAAACTTTTTGAAAGAAATGATTTTAAAGCTACAGGACCAAAATATAACAAGAAATTTCTAAATTCAGTGGCTTTCCATAATTTCACAAAAACTAATGATCTTGTCTTACGTACAAATTCACATGGTACGTATAATTTTAATACTTGCTCCAACTGCAATGATATTGCTTGAACCTTTCTATTTTCTAAACGCACTTTAAGTTCTCCAAATAACCATATGTATATTAATTTTCGTGTAACTCCTAAACAAACAAGGTGCATATAATCCAAAGGTATATTGCGCACAAGATCAAAATTTGGAATTTCTGAGATAATCGAATATCCAATATGATAATTTTCATCTTTTTTTGAACGAAAATCTTTATCTGTTCGTAACTCAGCATTTATTTCAGGGAAACACATTTTACCATTATTATAACTACCTTCAGTAATACATTTGGAACAACTAAAATAACCATTATGTCCTTTTATTTGTAATATAAACGATTTTGCTGGTGCATCACATATAATTGCTTCTATTGTACATGAAATATTTTTATTATTAATAATAATTCCATCTTTGCATAATATTTTTGTATCATCTACAAATTTTTTAAGGAATTCATTTGGATCAGATGGTTTTTGTATACCATAATAAATACCTATAATAAATACATCCTTAGACTCAGTTATAGATGCTAAAATTGGCCAAAATTGTCTTTGCGAGGATTTAGATAATGGTAGTCCGTCAACATTTATAGATAATTTAATATTTGTTTTATTTTGTGGAATTGATGATATCATACTTAATATAATTGCTTTTGATAGTCCAAAGTGATAATACTGACCACCAGCACAAACATCTACATTAGTATTTCGAGGAGTACAAATAAGACTTCTTGGATCAGATGGAATTTTAAAACTACAATTTTCACATGTATATTGTTTTATACCATTTAATAAAGAACGTAATGACGATTGTGAAATGTGTTCTTTAACTGCCCAATCAGCTAGAAATTTTTTAAAATCAATATTTTCATCTAATTTGTTATTTAACCTGCTATCTGATTCACTATTCAAATTTATATCATTTCCGCTATCTAATTCATTATTTGATGTACTATTATTTTCTGAAGCTGCATCAATTTGTAAATTACTGTTATTAAAATCTAAAATATCATCAGGATTGAATAATGATTCTTCTGATGTAGATTTATTTAATTCCTTATTATCATTAAGTAAAAAATCTTCAATGTGTGATTGTTTATTCTGAAAAGTAGATGTAGAAGCAAATACTAAAGTTTCATCAACTTCAAAAGACTTCATTATTGTTTCAGTCTCCAACTTAACCATTTTCCTTCGATGTGAAGAACTAATAATACGTTTACGTGTAAACTTTTCACGCGACATTTTTAATACTTTTAAATAACAAGAGTAAGCAACAAATTTCTAATATAACCTAGCTTTCTTAAAATTATTCTTTAGAAAAAATATTATGTATTACAGTGTTGCTGTACTTTACCTTAAAGAACAATTTGGCAAAATACACTTCTTTTTTCATTTATTGCTGGAATTCACGTAAAAAAAGAAACAGGATAAACCAAAGCAGCAATATCAAATAATCATGGCATACTCTTATATAACTCCGGCACACAAAACGCGGAAACACTTGCCGTGCGACAAGAAGCGACGCGGTAGCCAATCAACATACAGTTTTTCTGCGTCCTGTGTGCCGGAGCATTAGATACGTTCGTGCATAGTAATTTTGTCAGTTCTTAAGACGAGTCTTCAATTCTACGCATTTGGAACAGTGAACTCGTATATACAGAGTTCACTGGCATTTGGGAGCTATGAATTATTTGATAGACTAAACATTCTTACACAAAAAAACAAAATATTAAAAAAAATAATATATAAAATTTATCAAGTAAATATAATAAAGTTTAGCATTTAACAAAATTTTATTAATCTCAAAAATAACACACATCTCAAAAATAACACATGTTAACCCATTAAATCCTGAGCCGAATCTAGGCCAGATAGCATCAAAGTAAATCAAGAGACACGGTAGTGTCTTGTGCTAAGTCCGCGTAAGCAACAAGACGCTCCCGTGTATCTTTACGCGAAACGGTCAGTTGAGAGCACTCAATATTTCGAGTTTTCATATACCCGCTCCACGGATCGACTTCTAAGTAGTCTTAATCGATAGAGCGGGGTCGATTTGTATAAGAAAAGTGTTTTTATTTTTGGGCTACATGCTCTACAAATCGAGCTATTACGACGCAAAGTCCAAATGTGAAAAATATCATTTAAGAAACGTCGTCGTCTTCGTTGTCGTCGACCGCTCAGATTTTACTGTTGTGGCATTCGACATCAGATCGCGCTAGCGACGCTCTGGAAGTGTGATCGATCGTATAGTGTTATCGATAATCGATTGATATAGTAAGTGACGTCGATTAATGAAAGTTAGGTAATTAGCGACAACGATAGTGAAAAGTAAAGTGAAAAATAGATAGTAAAACGTAAAACGAAAAAAAACGAAAGTTAAGTTATTAGCGGCGACGATAGTGAAAAAAAGCGACTTAAGAAATGAGGTAAGCCAATTATTATTTTAATATCTTCATTTATATACAGGATATAAAAATGGTTTCTTTTATATACAAGAAAATTGCGTGGCAAGAAATAATGCAGTAAGTAATGTTGATTGCTTACTGCATACTATCTTGTCTCACAGCATTTTCATCCTTTATGTATTACATTTCATTTTGTTTAATAATAGTATTTTATATTATAATTATGTGCACTTTGGTTTGAAATCGCTGAAAGAAGATAACAGAAAAGATTCAAGATGGTGTATCATCCTTAATAACCAAACTTGCATTAGTAATGGGCCATCTTTGAAAAAGATCAGGATAACTTTGAGAAAGCTGCCATATATATATATATTAGAGAAAATTGATAACATACCACATATGATATATATATACATAATAACAAAAAACAATGCGGTAAGTATTGTTGATTGTTTACTGCATTTTAACTTGTCTCTCAGCATTTTTACCCTTTATGCATTATATTTCATTTTGATTTTAAAATATTTAATAATAGTATTATATATTATTAAAATTGTGCTACATGATAAGAATGATTTTTATTTTTTGTAGTTTGGAATTGCTGAAAGGAAATGATACAGAAAAGATTTAAGATGTATATTCTAGATGGTCTTTCATCCTATAAATACTATATAGGATATGAAAATGGTTGTGTAGCAAGAAACAATGCGATAAGTAATAATGATTGCTTACTGCATTCTATCTTGTCTCTCAGCATTTTCATCCCTTATGCATTACATTTCATTTTAAAATATTTAATAATAATATTTTATAAATCAAAAAGTATAATTAAAATTGTGAGGTAAGCAAAGAAGTATTCAATTTTATAATTATTTATTATTTTATTATTTTAATATCTTCTTTTATTTACAGGACATAAAAATGATTTATTTTATATACAAGATATGAAAATTGTTGTGTAGCAAGAAATAATGCAGTAAGTAATGTTGATTGCTTACTGTATGCTATCTTGTCTCTCAGCATTTTTATATATACACAAAAAATCGAACTGATGTACAAAAAAGAGTGATATCTATAAAAAAATTACCTTTTTAAAAAAAGGTAAAAAAAAGGTGCTAAGTCCGCGTCAAAAAGTTCTTTGATCTTTGCAAAATAGTATAGTATTATTAACTCTAAAAAACTATTAAAAAACCTATTTCCAAAAGAGTGTGATATTAATCTACACACATAAGTTATTTTAATCCAAACAAAATGGTTTATTTTAAACCATAAAAAAACTATAAGTTATTTAATTATACGTTCTATAAAAATAATGATATCAACAAAATTGTGCTAAGTAAAAATAAAAATTAAAAAAAAATATTTTTAAAAAGTTACAAAATAATAAAAAAATAGTTTTAATTTTTTTTAGTATATCCTACTAAAATACTGATATCGAGAAATAAAAATTAAAAAAAAAAAAACAAAAAACAAATAATGTAAAAATATAAAATTAAAAATTATTTACAAAAAAATAAAAATTAAAAATTAATGAAAAAATATAAAAATGTATATAAAAATTGAAAATTAATATAAAAATAAAAAATTTAATTAAAAGACTTAGCTCTGCTACAAAATATGTTATTTTAAAAATTAGCAGCGCTAAGTCTTTTGATTAAATTTTTTATTTTTATATTAATTTTCAATTTTTATATACATTTTTATATTTTTTCATTAATTTTTAATTTTTATTTTTTTGTAAATAATTTTTAATTTTATATTTTTACATTATTTGTTTTTTGTTTTTTTTTTTTTTTTAATTTTTATTTCTCGATATCAGTATTTTAGTAGGATATACTAAAAAAAATTAAAACTATTTTTTTATTATTTTGTAACTTTTTTAAAAATATTTTTTTTTAATTTTTATTTTTACTTAGCACAATTTTGTTGATATCATTATTTTTATAGAACGTATAATTAAATAACTTATAGTTTTTTTATGGTTTAAAATAAACCATTTTGTTTGGATTAAAATAACTTATGTGTGTAGATTAATATCATACTCTTTTGGAAATAGGTTTTTTAATAGTTTTTTAGAGTTAATAATACTATACTATTTTGCAAAGATCAAAGAACTTTTTGACGCGGACTTAGCACCTTTTTTTTACCTTTTTTTAAAAAGGTAATTTTTTATAGATATTGGATTGGTGGCATTGGTTAAAAAAAAAGTACCCGTGTTTTTTTTATGTCATTTGCAATTGTTTATAAAAAATTATTTAAACAAATAGATACAGAAGTTGTAAATTGAAAAAAATAACAATGGCAATCGATTCTACGGGAAAAATCATGAAGAAAACTCTAGTAACATTTTTTTGTCAGACTTCAATTTGTTAGTGTAAAAACGTTATAAATAAATGCATTACCAGAAACATATCTGACATCGTCAAATCCTGAGCCGAATCTAGGCCAGATAGCATCAAAGTAAATATTGGATTGGTGGCATTGGTTAAAAAAAAAAAAAATAACACATGTCTTTGGTGATGCATTTGTTTATAACGTTTTTACACTAACAAATTGAAGTCTGACAAAAAAATGTTACTAGAGTTTTCTTCATGATTTTTCCCGTAGAATCGATTGCCATTGTTATTTTTTTCAATTTACAACTTCTGTATCTATTTGTTTAAATAATTTTTTATAAACAATTGCAAATGACATAAAAAAAAACACGGGTACTTTTTTTTTAACCAATGCCACCAATCCAATATTTACTTTGATGCTATCTGGCCTAGATTCGGCTCAGGATTTAATGGGTTAATATCCTTTGAAAATCCTAGGGACATCTATTTAATAGGCAAAACGGATATCCTATATTACACACAGCTAGTGATTATCCTGTGGATAGCCTGTGGATTTATGAAACATTTACCTTGTTTATAATATATTTTTATGATTTCTAAATTATGTTAAACATTTAATATAATTAAAAGCATACATATTAAAATTATAGATATTAAATTTTTATTAAATATACTTATAACGATATTTTTAACATTTTATAAAATGTTAAAAATATCGTTATAAGTATATTTAATAAAAATTTAATATCTATAATTTTAATATGTATGCTTTTATTACTCATATAGCACATCCCGTTTTGTGGACGTCTTGGGGACGTCCAGGACGTCCAGGATGTTTCCAGGACGTCCACAGGACGGGATATGCTATATGGGAATGTCCTGGATCATCCTGGATATATTCAGGATAATCCTGAGGATATATTGTGCTGTCTGGGAAGTAATGTTGGTTGCTGCGTATTATCTTGTCTCACAGCATTTTCATCCTGTATGTATTACATTTCATTTCGTTTAATAATAGTACTTAATATTATAATTAGGTGCACTTTGGTTTGAAATCGCTAAAAGAAGATAACACAGAAAAGATTCAAGATGGTGTAACATCCTAAAAAACCAAACTTGCATTTGTAATGGGCCATCTTTGAGAAAGATCAGGATAACTTTGAGAAAACTGCCACCATATATACAGGGTGACCCATTTTAACTTCCCCACCGGATTATCTTGAAAGGAATGCACTTTCTGAAAAAAAGTTTCAGATATAAGTTTTAGTATTTTTCCCTGGCTATTGAATGGCGATATTGAATTTGACCTCGATTGTGAATGTGAAGGTCATTTAAAGGTCAAGTTAATTTTTTTAAATGGGAACCACTATTTTTTATTACATATTCTTGTAGCTGACTTCAAGAGCTTTCCAAAACACTATAATAAAGTATTTTTTTATTAAGTATTTTCCGAGTTATAAAGCTTGAAATAATTTCATAATTTTACTTAAACTGTAAAATATCTCGTAAAATATTTACTTTTCGATGACCTTACCTCAATACTTTTATGCACAGAATAATGAGAGGAACCAATTGGTGTCAAGAAAACACATAGTTGTTTTTAAGAAAAAATATGCAATTTGTAACTAACAATTACATATTTTTTCTTAAAAACAACTATGTGTTTTCTTTACACCAATTGATTCCTCTCATTATTCTGTGCATAAAAGTATTGAGATAAGGTCATCGAAAAGTAAATATTTTACGAGATATTTTACAGTTTATGTAAAATTAAGAAATTATTTCAAGCTTTATAACTCGGAAAATACTTAATAAAAAAATACTTTATTATAGTGTTTTGGAAAGCTCTTGAAGTCAGCTACAAGAATATGTAATAAAAAATAGTGGTTCCCATTTAAAAAAATTAACTTGACCTTTAAATGACCTTCACATTCACAATCGAGGTCAAATTCAATATCGCCATTCAATAGCCAGGGAAAAATACTAAAACTTATATCTGAAACTTTTTTTCAGAAAGTGCATTCCTTTCAAGATAATCCGGTGGGGAAGTTAAAATGGGTCACCCTGTATATATATATATTAGAGAATATTGATAACATACCACATATGATGTATGTATACATAATAACAAGAAACAATGTGGTAAGTAATGTTGATTGTTTACTGCATTTTATCTTCTCTCTGCATTTTCACCCTTTATGCATTATATTTCATTTTGATTTTAAAATATTTAATAATAGTATTATATATTATTAAAATTGTGCTATATGATAAGAATGATTTTTATTTTTTGTAGTTTGGAATTGCTGAAAGGAAATAATACAGAAAAGATTCGAGATATATATTCGAGATGGTGTATCATCTTATAAATACTATATAGGATATGAAAATAGTTGTGTAGCAAGAAACAATGCGATAAGTAATGATAATTGCTTACTGCATTCTATCTTGTCTCTCAGCATCTTCATCCCTTATGCATTACATTTCATTTTAAAATATTTAATAATAATATTTTATAATTCAAAAAGTATAATTAAAATTGTGAGGTAAGCAAAGAAGTATTCAATTTTATAATTTATTATTTTATTATTTTAATATCTTCTTTTATATACAGGATATAAAAATGGTTTCTTTTATATACAAGAAAATGGTTGCGTGGCAAGAAATAATGCAGTAAGTAATGTTGATTGTTTACTGCATGCTATCTTGTCTCTCAGCATTTTCATCCTGTATGTATTACATTTCATTTTGTTTAATAATAGTACTTTATGTTATAGTTATGTGCATTATTTGGTTTGGAATCGCTGAAAGAAGATAACACAGAAAAGATTCGAGATGTTGTATCATCCTAAAAAACCAAACTTGCATTTGCAATGGACCATCTTTGAGAAAAATGATACACCATCTCGAATATTTTTTGTGTTATCTTCTTTCAGCGATTCCAAACCAAATAGTGAACATAATTATAACATAAAGTACTATTATTAAAGGAAATGAAATGTAATACATACATGAAAAAGCTGAGAGACAAGATAGAATGCAGTAAGCAATCAACATTACTTACCGCATTGTTTTTTGCTACGCAACTATTTTCATATCTTGTATATAAAAGAAACCATTTTTATGTCCTGTAAATAAAAGAAGATATTAAAATAATAAAATAATAAACTATAAAATTGAATACCTCTTTGCTTACCTCACAATTTTAATTATACTTTTTGAATTATAAAATACTATTATTAAACATTTTAAAATGAAATGTAATGCATACGGGATGAAGATACTGAGAGACAAGATAGAATGCAGTAAGCAATCAACATTACTTATCGCATTGTTTCTTGCTACGCAACCATTTTCATATCTTATATAGTATTTATAGGATGATACACCATCTCGAATATACATCTCAAATCTTTTCTGTATTATTTCCTTTCAGCAATTACAAACTACAAAAAATAAAAATCATTCTTATTATATAGCACAATTTTAATAATATAAAATACTATTATTAAATATTTTAAAATCAAAATGAAATATAATGCATACAGGGTGAAAATGCTGAGAGACAAGATAGAATGCAGGAAACAATCAACATTACTTTCCGCATTGTTTCTTGTTATTATGTATTTATCATATGTGGTAGTACGTTATCAATATTCTCTAATATATATATAGTGGCAGCTTTCTCAAAGTTATCCTGATCTTTTTCAAAGATGGCCCATTGCAAATACAAGTTTGGTTTTTTAGGATGGTACACCATCTCAAATCTTTTCTATGTTATCTTCTTTCAGCGATTCCAAACCAAATAGTGCACATAACTATAACATAAGTACTATTATTAAACAAAATGAAATGTAATACATACAGGATGAAAATGCTGAGAGATAAGATAGGATACAGTAAGCAATCAACATTACTTACTGCATTATTTTTTGCTACGCAACTATTTTCATCGTGCATATAAAAGAAACCATTTTTATATCCTGTACATAAAAGAAGATATTAAAATAATAAAATAATAAACTATAAAATTGAATACTTCTTTGCTTACCTCATTTCTTAAGTCGCTATTTTTCACTATCGTCGCCGCTAATAACTTAACTTGATAAAACGGAAAAGCTCAAGAAGAGTAATGTCATTTACAAAAAAGAGTGATATCTCTATAAAAATTACCTTTTTAAAAAAAGGTAAAAAAAAGGTGCTAAGTCCGCGTCAAAAGTATCTTTGCAAAATAGTATAGTATTATTAACTCTAAAAAACTATTTAAAAACCTATTTCCAAAAAAGTGTGATTTTAATCTACACACATAAGTTATTTTAATCTTTTTTTTTTTTTTTTTTTGACGAGGGGGAAATCCTTTATGGATACCCGAGGGGTTCGGGGGAACCCCTCGGGTTATGTGGGACTCACCGTATTTAGCCGGCATACCCACTAAAACCCCCCCGGGTCAACCAAACCTAGCCCTTAATGAGAGGGGGAGAGGAATCACCTTAAGACATGCTTCTCTCCCCTTCTCGGGCTGGCCCGCACGTATTAAGTCCGTGCGGGCCTCTACTCGTAATTTGGAGGAGGAGCCGTGACCAGCGGCTCCTCCTCCACCACGCTGGGGGGGATCGGCGCGACCGAGAGCCCCCGCTCTCGGCCGGCCGGTAGTGCTCCCCCCCAATCCCCCCCCAGATGTTAGGAGGGGGGGGGGAAACACAAATGCCCCCCGATGTTCTGGGGGGCTAGGAGGGTGACTGGGTGAGGCCCAGTCACCCCTTCACCTTTTTCTTCTTCTTAACCTTGCGGGGGTGAAGGTCCACCGGGGAGGGAGGACCCTCCATCTCCCCCGCAAGGTAAAACTTATTCGCCTCGAGGCGGAAGTCCGGAGGCGCCTTAACAGCAGCGCCCCCCCCCCCGACTCCCGCCCCGAGGCCTTTGGTGGACGTCGATATTCTCGAGGGGTCGCGGTCACATGACAGCGGAGCTCCCAGCCTGGGTGCTCCGCTGCCATCGCTGTGACAACCCCCCTCAAGAAATCTATACTGTCCGCTCCATTGGGGAGGACAGTGGGATCAAAATTGATGCCACGGTCCCCCCCTTTGATTTTGCGGAGACCCTCGGCAACGCGAGAGTCTCCGCGTTTTACTTTTTCCTTAAAAATATGCAACAACTCCTGTGGGGGCATAGTATCGAACTCGCGCGTCCGGATGAGGTCGTCCCAGTCTCTCATTACGAGACAGGAGGGGCGGTGGAGGAGGGCGAAGGAGACAGGTCTCCCCCCCGCCACTGCCCCCACCCCCCCATTGGACGACCCCCCCGGAACCACGCGAGCGACTTCCTCCTTATTACCAAAAGGGGGGGAAAGGACTCCCCCCTCCACCTTGGGCCTCTTGGGGGGGACTTTAGGCAAAGCCTTTGTTCCCCCCTTGGGACTGCCCTTTCTGGCCACCTTGGTAGCCGGGGGGGGCGGCATCCGAAAGGGCCGCCGCCCCCACCTCCTGCTCTGTGAGCCTTGTTAGGCCAACAGTAGGGAGGAGGAGGGAGAGTTTAACGTCCCCCCCTCTCTCCCATTCACCTCAGCGGGGGGAAGGGGGGATTTCTCCCCCTCCTCCCCACCAACCTCCAAGAGGGGGAGAAGGGACTCTTGCCCCTCTCCCCCATCCGTCTCCATAGGGACCCCAGAGGGGGGCCCCTCAACAACCCATGGAGGCTACCACCGACTCGGCGGGTAAACCGCTATCCTCGGTGGCGACCTCCATGGGGGAATCCATCCGGAGAGGTGGACTCTCCGGCGAGGGAGAGCCCACCACCTCCAAAATCTCCTCCTAGGAAGGGGACACCTCAACAAGCGGGGGCCCCTCCCCAGGTATAACCGGGGAGGGGAGTGAAGCCCCCCTCCCCTTCCTCCGTTTCCTCCTCCCTCCCCCGCGACGGGGAGGGACCACGGGGCACCCGCTCCCACCGATCCGGTGGCGAGCGGGTAGCCCCGCGTCTGCACACTGGGGGCAGTGTGCGGCCGGCGCCGCACACGCCCCCACATGGTGCCCCTCCGCGCCACACCGGAGGCAGCAACTGCCCCGGTTGGCAGCGGAGGGACACCAACGACGAATGTGCCCCCGCCCCAGGCATTTATAACACCTGGGGGGGGCACTTACCTCCGGGGAGGTCTGCGTCCCGACAGAACGGGACGCAGGCCTCCCCCCACCTCGAACCACCGAGGCGTAGGATCTTGGACCTACGCCTCCCGAACTGCCCTGGGGGGCACACCTCCGTGATGATTCCTCCAGAAAATGGAGGAGCCCAACCAAGGCCCCCTGGAGCAAAGTCCAAAGGGCCTCACCACTCCTCGCAGTCGCACAATAGTGCGGAGCGCCTGCGGGGCACGCTCCGCACCGCCCGTCGTCCGATGACGACACGGGAGGGGCCGGGACACTACCCCCCCCGCGCCGGCCCCTGGGGCTCCGGGACCCCTGGGGGGGTACGTTCAATACTCTGTTTGTCATCTCTATCCATTAAATTGTAATTTTTTAACGTGGTTGTCTTCCACGGGAGGTTATATTGGAGACTCCACTCCTAGGTCGGTTGGGATAACCACCCTCACGAGCCCGACCTGCCCGGGTTTTTTAACATGGTTTTCCTTCCATGTGTGAGCTCTTAGACCCCTGGGATCTCTCCCAGGGGAGCCCCTCCACCACGGCAAGGTGGCTCACAACGGAGGGGAAGTTATTTTAATCTAAACAAAATGGTTTATTTTAAACCATAAAAAAACTATAATTTATTTAATTATACATTCTACAAAAATAATGATATCAACAAATTGTGCTAAGTAAAAATAAAAATTTAAAAAAATATTTTAATAAAAAATGATACAAAATAATGTAAAAAATAATTTTAATTTTTTAAATTATATCCTACTAAAATACTGATATCGAGAAATTATGCTATTTAAAAATAAAAATTTAATATTTTAACAAAAAATTATACATAATTGTTTTAATTAAAAAAAAATTATGGTATTACAATTATGGTATTGCCCCAACTTAATAAAACATTTTGAAATAAAATATATTTAAAAAAATTTAATATAATATAGTATAGTTTGAAAGTTTAATTTAAAAAAAAAAAACAAATAATGTAAAAATATAAAATTAAAAATTATTTACAAAAAATAAAAAATAAAAAATTAATGGAAAAATATAAAAATGTATATAAAAATTAAAAATTAATATAAAAATAAAAAATTTAATTGAAAGACTTAGCGTTGCTAATTTTTAAAATAGCATATTTTGTAGCAGAGCTAAGTCTTTCAATTAAATTTTTTATTTTTATATTAATTTTTAATTTTTATATACATTTTTATATTTTTCCATTAATTTTTTATTTTTTTTGTAAATAATTTTTAATTTTATATTTTTACATTATTTGTTTTTTTTTTTAAATTAAACTTTCAAACTATACTATATTATATTAAATTTTTTTAAATATATTTTATTTCAAAATGTTTTATTAAGTTGGGGCAATACCATAATTGTAATACCATAATTTTTTTTTAATTAAAACAATTATGTATAATTTTTTGTTAAAATATTAAATTTTTATTTTTAAATAGCATAATTTCTCGATATCAGTATTTTAGTAGGATATAATTTAAAAAATTAAAATTATTTTTTACATTATTTTGTATCATTTTTTATTAAAATATTTTTTTAAATTTTTATTTTTACTTAGCACAATTTGTTGATATCATTATTTTTGTAGAATGTATAATTAAATAAATTATAGTTTTTTTATGGTTTAAAATAAACCATTTTGTTTAGATTAAAATAACTTATGTGTGTAGATTAAAATCACACTTTTTTGGAAATAGGTTTTTAAATAGTTTTTTAGTTACTACTTACGACATACGACACAGCTTGTGCGACTATTGTAGATGAGGTTTAAGGCCTGTTCTACAATAAGTCGTTAGTCGCAAGTCGTAAGCGAATAAACCAATCATAATTGAATTTAGAAAAGAATCGATTTAGAATCGAATATGATTAATCTATTCGCTTACGACTAACGACTCATTGTAGAACAGGCCTAATTTTGAATATCCTTTCAAACAGGAATGAGTAACTATCTCAAGGTATATATAGTTGACCCCCCTCCTACAACAAATCATATAATCATTTATATATTCGGATTGTACATTGTTTGTACATGAATGTACAACGATTTGTAGTGTTTGTACATTCTCGGTTAATTAATAAAAAAATAAAAAAGTTTTAGTAACTAGACCAATAATAGTTAGCCCCCCCTATGTTGTAATTATTTAATGCAAACTACTATTTGTGAGTTTATTGTACTTATTCGTTTGTACATCGTTTGTACATTCTTAATAATCGATTAACTTTTCATTTAAACATTTCGTTTCTATTTAAAATGTAAATAAATAATTTTTATTCAAATATGGAGTAAATCTTCAAGGTGCGTTTACATTGGTACCAGTTCTACCAATGTTAAGCTCAAATATGGTAGCCAACTGAGAAAACGAAAAAATACGGACAAGTATCACAGTGACAGTAATGATTATAGATTATAGGTTATAGATTTATAGATTTCTTTTTATTAATACAGTGAAGAATTTCAGAATGCCACGTCGTTCAACTGTTACTTTGAAAGAGAGGATAGCATTAGTTGAAAAATATATTGATAATTTCGTAAAAAAACCTTATCCTCTATCTACAGCTAATATTTGGAAACTAATGAGTAAAGAGCTAAATGGACGATGGTCTGCTTTCAATGTTTATGTAAATGTAACACAAAACCGAATGAATATTTTATCCACGGCTTTATCCAATAAAGGATTATCTTTTGATAACGATACTGGCAGATGCAATTCTACTATGAATTCGTCGATTTCAAGTAATAACAACGAAAATCTAAATGAATTTGAAATTGAATCACATAATTTAGATGAGTTTAAAATTTATATTACAAGTGAAGAATGGAAACAAATGAAAGGACCAATTATGCAATATAATGATAAGAAAACGTATCCTATTTTACAACCTGGATCATGGACAGATATTTTATCTCTTGCTCTTTATCATCAAACAGAACTTCCTTGTGCATTTGTTTTTAAACATTCAAAAATCTATGAAAGTCCTAGTAGTCTTCATTACTTACGCATCACAGGACATTGTAAAAGTAAAACATGCAGAAATCCAATTTTCTGTTACGTAGATAAAAATCCAGGAAATAATGATTTTGAATTAACAGTTAAAACTCGTGACACTATATGGGATAATAAACACGAAAATGTAAAACGACCACTTCGAGGACTGAGACGTCAAAAAGTCGGAGAAGAAGTTTTTTATCAAGGATGTGGTAATTGGCAAAAAAGAAATATTGCAGCTGATACTAAATTTGGACATCGAATTGGACCACATATTCCAAATTTAAATGTTCTTCGACAAGCTAAAAATGAATATGTGGATAAAAAACTTGGAATTAAGCCTTCAGATGGGCAAGACGTTGTAAATACCATTGAACAAATGAAATATAAAGTGCCTTACCATGGATTTATTCATGAAATAAAACGAGATAAATTTCTTGTTTCATTTAGTACTTCATTTCAACTATATACTTATAAAAAATATTTAAATAAAATGAAGGAAAATTCAGTTATACAAGTTGATGGAACAGGAAGTATTATCAAACCTCTCACACGCTCGATCAGGTCATATATTTTTATATTCTATAACAATAAATTTTAATGGAACGACAATTTCAGTTCATGATATGTTAACTGAAAATCAAGATACTAATACTTTATTAGGATGGCTTAATCAATGGCAAAGATTGGGTGCACCAAAACCACCCACCGCTGTATGTGATTCATCAAGAGCTTTATTAAATTCATTATCGTTGGCTTTTAATTACCAAACAATTAAAACTTACATTGAAACGTGTTTTTTGTATTCATCTAAAAATAATGAATATTATTATCGACCTACAATCAATACATACATTCGAATTGACGTAGCTCATTTGATGAATATGGTACGCAAATGGTCGTGTTTTAAAAATATGAAACATAAAACAGTTCGTCGTTTTTATTTATATGCTTTAGCTCTCATGGTTGATAGCCAAAACTTGAAAGAGTTTCGTGAAATTTTTTTGTTAACTTGTACAGTTGCTTTGCACGAATTTTATGATACAAGAATTGAAACAATAATTGGTGAAACTGTTCTTGATGCTAGAAAGAAATTGGAAACATATATAGAAAATCGGCAATTTCTTGTTAATATTGAAGAGAATATCATTCTTGATAAGCAAAATGAAGTACATTCGGAAGATGAATATAAAAATGATGTAATGTCAGGTACTCATCAAAGTCGCATTAAAGAATATATCAATGGTTTGTTAGCTATTGCTAAGAGATCAAAAACAATAGGGACAGAACTTAATCCATTCTTTTCTAATGATTTTATTGATAGTTTTTTACCACTTGTATATGAGTTTCCATTATGGTCATCTGCTGCTCTTCCTAAATTTACAAGACGTGCAAGTACTGCTTCAATGGAAGGACATTTTAACGATTAAAAAAATCGAGTATTGAAGAATTATTCTGGACTTTTAAGGGCAGATAAATTTTTGAAAATAATATTTGAAGACTATTCTAGTAGTGCTACAATATTAACATCAAAATTAAAAATAACTGACCAGAAAAAAGATTCAAGTATTGAGTCACCGATAAAATTGTCAAATTTTGATAATTCGAAACTCATTTCGCTATCACATGGATCCCAAGTATTATCGAGTATAGAAAATCAGAAAGACTATCTCTTTAATTGTCAAAATTTCTCAAAATCCTCTAACAATGAGAATTTTTCAAAATCTTTCAATAATGAAGATTTCTCAGAATCTTTCAACAATGAAAACCAAATTGCAGATAATAATAATAAAATTAGTATTAATAGTAATAAAAAATTAAGTGAGCAGAAACAAAATGTAAAGAAAAAATGTGGTTACTATTACAAATCTCAACCGGATATTCGTCATTATAATAATCGCATTAAAAATATTGATAAAGTAATGCTATTAAAAAATGGTAATAACGTTAATCAACCGACTTTAATTGAGAGAAAACCTTATTTTGCCAGAAATACTTGTCCATTTGATTTTATAGTGCAAATATTATCCACAGTGGCTATGGATGAATCACAATATTTTAGATCAATAGAATCAAATACCAATAAGACAATACAATTTCTTCTCAATTTTATTAAAAGAGGACCTTCTGCGTATATTTACAAAGAAAGATGTAAACTTTTAAAACAATTATTTAGCCGCAAAATTCAAGCTGATTTTAATGAATCGCGAAATATCTCGTCGTTCTCCATTAATTTATGGAATAATCCAACTGTTATCTGGATCACATGTTTTCAACCAAGTGCCCTAGATACGTACCATTGTTCAATATGTGGTATTTATTCATCAGCTATCTCCACTTTATGTGTTAATCACAATATAATTAAAAAAGATGGATTTAGTGAACTTCAGAAGGCATTACTTTATTTTGAACAATCAACAAAATTACTTCATTGTCATAAAACAAAATGTTCTGGAAGCTGTTCTCGTCAAAGAACTTACAATGATCAAATATTTATCGAATTGGATATTCGGGATAACATTAAAGCTGTTACAGGAATGAAGTGCGCATTAAAAGATTTGCCGATAAAGTTAAATTTAAATATTGATGAATACAGGTATAAAAATTATTTTATAAAATATTTGTAATTATCATATTGTCCATTTATTTTTAAAATATTTATTATTTGTATTATTTTTTAGATTGGCAGGAATTGTGGCCCAACTCCCGGGACATTACGTTTCTTATTGCAGGAGAATTGACAATACTTGGGAACTCTGTAACAATATGAATACTAAAGTTGTTCGATGCAATAGATTCGATAAAATAGAACCATCTGGTGTTATATATGTCAAAGTGAGCAAAAAAGAAGAAATACATTCATCTACAATTAAAGACCAAAGTAACGACGAAAGTTTCGTAGTGAAAAAAATTTTGGATGATTCCGATACTCACTCGCAAGATAATTGGCGTAACAAGGGTAAAAATGACAAAATTTGCTGGGGCGAATCACCAATTAAGAGTATGAATGAGACTTTATTCGACAACAATAATAATACCTTAAAATTCTCTATAGTTAATAATACACTTTATCAAATAATATAATAAATATAAAAAAATTTGTACCTTAGCTAGTCGTAAAAAATACTGCAATAACAATAGTTATTACTTATGTTATGTTCTATATACAGGGTGACCCATTTTAACATAGGCAGCCAAATAACTCGAAAAATAAGCACACTACGAAAAAATGTTTAGAATCAAAATTTCGTCATTTCGAGGGGGACGTACAATGACGTTAAAATCAGCCCCCCACCCCTCCCCCTGGGCGGTGAGGGGGGGCAAGTTTGAAATCTTAAATGGGAACCCCTATTTTTTATTGCATATTCGGAATCTTTGGCTAAAAACACATACAATTTGTCTGAAACATTTTTCTCGATTCATGATAGATGGCGCTGTAATCGACGAAATTCAATTTCTTCGATTTCTCTTACTGAGAACCCATGCTTACGATTCTGCAATAAATTAACAATAAAAATACTACGTTTTCATTGTTAATACTCGAAATTAGTCTTAAAACAAACTTCTCATTATTTTTTATTACTCATTAATTACTTCTCAAGAAACTGCTTTTAGCGTAACCTGCCCTTTAGGCAACTTGAATGATCCGAAGTACCGAGACATTTTGGACTTTCCATCTGATGGAGTTCCTCTAAGTATCCCTCCAAAATTTTGTCCATTTAGTGCCAAAGTCACAAGTGTTTATGTATTTTTTTAACATTTGTACTCTGATAAAATTCTGGTAAAATGGCAAATTATACGCCTACAGAAGTAGTCGATATTCTTATAACCTTTGGTGAATGTGGTAGAAATTACAGACTTACTGCCCGTACTTATGCGGAGCGATTCCCAAATCGCCGCCATCCTACTGATCAACAAATTATAAACATTGAAAGGAGATCTCGTAATAATCCACTTCATCGCGAAAGGCGAAGGAATAGACTTCATAATAATAATGACCCTAGATTGCTCGCAGTTTTGGCTATGGTTCATCAAAATCCCCATATTAGTACCCGTCAAATAGAACGAGAACTGGGAATCCCTCAAACTACGGCACATAGATTGTTACGATCAGTCAATTACCATCCGTATCATATTACTCTGGTACAGGAATTAAGTGAGGCCGACTGCGTACTCAGAGTACAATTTTGTAGATGGGCTCTTGAGATGTTAGATCAGAATCCAGATTTTTTTAGTAATGTTTGTTTCAGTGATGAAGCAACATTCATCAGCAATGGTAGTCTCAATAGGCATAATTGCCACTATTGGTCACCAGAAAATCCACATTGGTATCGTGAGGTGCTTAATCAACATCGTTGGAGTTTATATGTATGGGTAGGCATTTGCAATGGCCAAGTCATTGGACCTCATTTTTTTGAACGTCCAATTAATAGTCCAATGTATTTAGAATTCCTCGAAAATGATTTGCCAGCATACCTAGAGAATGTTCCCCTTGCAGTTAGACTAAATTTATGGTATCAACAAGATGGTGCTCCTGCTCATTATGCTCGTATTGTACGGATGTTTTTGAATCAAAGGTTCCCAAATCGGTGGATAGGGCGGGGTGGACCAGTTCTGTGGCCTCCAAGATCACCGGATTTGAACCCCCTTGATTTCTTTTTATGGGGATACGTTAAAGATGCAGTGTATAGTGAAGCTCCAACGACAAGATTGAATATGATGGAAAGAATAAGAAGAGCTTGTGAAGCTATAACTCCTTTAATGCTAGAAAATGTACAACGTAACTTTCGCTGTCGATTACTGTTATCCTTAGAAAATAATGGTGCACACTTTGAGCATCTCCTCCATGTGGAGAGAGCTGATAACAATGCAATCTTGCCTTAACTGGTTGGGTCACCACACGACCTTGCCTTCACTGGCTGGGTCACTACTTGACCTTGCCTTAACTGGTTGGGTCACCACACGACCTTGCCTTAACTGGTTGGGTCACCACACGACCTTGCCTTCACTGGCTGGGTCACTACTTGACCTTGCCTTAACTGGTTGGGTCACCACACGACCTTGCCTTAACTGGTTGGGTCACCACACGACCTTGCCTTCACTGGTTGGGTCACCACACGACCTTGCCTTCACTGGTTGGGTCACCACACGACCTTGCCTTCACTGGCTGGGTTACCACACGTTCAAGCACCCCGAATTGTGAGAGGCGAGGGGACTCACGTTAATCAAGCACCCCGAAGGGAACAGAAAACTGCTACGTCCACGTCGTTGTTCCTGGGTTACGCTAAAAGCAGTTTCTTGAGAAGTAATTAATGAGTAATAAAAAATAATGAGAAGTTTGTTTTAAGACTAATTTCGAGTATTAACAATGAAAACGTAGTATTTTTATTGTTAATTTATTGCAGAATCGTAAGCATGGGTTCTCAGTAAGAGAAATCGAAGAAATTGAATTTCGTCGATTACAGCGCCATCTATCATGAATCGAGAAAAATGTTTCAGACAAATTGTATGTGTTTTTAGCCAAAGATTCCGAATATGCAATAAAAAATAGGGGTTCCTATTTAAGATTTCAAACTTGCCCCCCTCACCGCCCAGGGGGAGGGGTGGGGGGGCTGATTTTAACGTCATTGTACGTCCCCCTCGAAATGACGAAATTTTGATTCTAAACATTTTTTCGTAGTGTGCTTATTTTTCGAGTTATTTGGCTGCCTAAGTTAAAATGGGTCACCCTGTATAATGTTAAATACATTCTATAATTATTATGTTATATATTCTACAAATTATAAGAAAAACCATATTATAAAAAGTTATAATGTGTTATAAAAATAAATTCATATATTCGTCAATCAATCAATCATATCATTTTTTATCATTATATTGCATAATTGGTCCTTTCATTTGTTTCCATTCTTCACTTGTAATATAAATTTTAAACTCATCTAAATTAAGTGATTCAATTTCAAATTCATTTAGATTTTCGTTGTTATTACTTGAAATCGACGAATTCATAGTAAATCTGTTAGCATCTGTTAGTATCATTATCAAAAGATAATCCTTTATTGAATAAAGCCGTGGATAAAATATTCATTCGGTTTTGTGTTACATTTACATAAACATTGAAAGCAGACCATCGTCCATTTAGCTCTTTACTCATTAGTTTCCAAATATTAGCTGTAGATAGAGGATAAGGTTTTTTTACGAAATTATCAATATATTTTTCAACTAATGCTATCCTCTCTTTCAAAGTAACAGTTGAACGACGTGGCATTCTGAAATTCTTCACTGTATTAATAAAAAGAAATCTATAAATCTATAACCTATAATCTATGGCTGCGTTCCGTTTCACGCATGATGCGCGCATGATCTATAGTATACGTAACGTGTACTATAGATAAATGCGCGCATATGCGTGAAACGGAACGCACCCTATAATCATTACTGTCACTGTGATACTTGTCCGTATTTTTTCATTTTCTCAGTTGGCTACCATATTTGAGCTTAACATTGGTAGAACTGGTACCAATGTAAACGCACCTTGAAGATTTACTCCATATTTGAATAAAAATTATTTATTTACATTTTAAATAGAAACGAAATGTTTAAATGAAAAGTTAATCGATTATTAAGAATGTACAAACGATGTACAAACGAATAAGTACAATAAACTCACAAATAGTAGTTTGCATTAAATAATTACAACATAGGGGGGGCTAACTATTATTGGTCTAGTTACTAAAACTTTTTTATTTTTTTATTAATTAACCGAGAATGTACAAACACTACAAATCGTTGTACATTCATGTACAAACAATGTACAATCCGAATATATAAATGATTATATGATTTGTTGTAGGAGGGGGGCCAACTTTATATACCTACTATCTCATTAGAAACTATCATTTCGCAGAGTCCACATGTCTGAACCATTTCCAGTTCCTATTAAAAATTAAAATAGTGCATATATTACTTTATAAGCTGGTAAAAAGGGACATATGAAACAGATTATGTCGAGAAGAGCTACAGATATTTTCATGCAAGTTTAATTATTAAAATATATACTTGTTTAAATAATTATAACAATATTTTACTTACTTCTTCTTCGCCAAACATTTTTTCCCTACTTGAAACGTCTTCTTCGACTTAAAAAATGCAAATAAATTTATTGAAAAATATAATGTAATAAATATGTAATAAATAATTGATGTATTAATAAATAAATAATATAATATGTAATTATTTTTTGCCCCCACAAGGGCAGAACCGCTTCCCGTTTTGCGACCTGGAATGTACGGGGACTAAGGCAGATAGGAAAGCTGGACATACTATTAAAAGAATTAACAAGATGCAAGATAGTGCTGGCAGGAATTGCAGAGACACACTGGCAGGGAAGAGGACATTTTAAAAGCGGCTCCTACATGGTCTACTTCTCGGGGAACGAGGACAGGAGTAGGAACGGTGTGGCACTAGTGGTGTCCAATTCGTTGGCGGGATCGGTCCTTGGCTACGACACAATTAATGACCGTATCATGTCTGTACGCGTTAGGGCGACACCGTGTACACTCAATATCATACAGATATACGCACCAACAGCAGATGCCACAGAGGAAGACATGACTAATTTCTATGAATCTCTCGAAACAACTATCCAAAAAGTCTCCAAGAGAGAGATCACCATAATCATGGGGGACTGAAACGCGAAGATAGGATGCACGGAGAGAGATGATCATATACGCAATGTTGTGGGAAAGTATGGCATGGGAATGCGGAATGAGAGAGGTGACAGACTCATACAGTTTTGCACTGACAATGGTTTCACAATCGCGAATACAACCTTCCAACAACATAGAAGGAAACAGTACACCTGGACCTCACCAAATGGACAATACAAAAATCAAATTGATTACATCCTGGTCGAGGAAAGGTGGAGGTCAGCGATATTGTCGGTAAAGACACTGCCGGGAGCCGATTGCAACTCGGATCATAAACTACTGGTCTTCAGGTTTAGAATAAAGATGAAAGTTGCCAATAAGAAAACAATCAATAACAAACTACCACCGATTGTTGATAAGAATGCCTTCTCTAGACAAGTTGAGGAGAGACTAAAGCCAAGGGAGAGTGATGAGGCGATCGGCCCGGAGATACTGTGGGCTCGCTTCAAGAGTGCTGTCAGGGCTTCATTAGAGAGTTCACAACGTCCTAAAGAACGCGTTAAAATCCAGGAATGGATGTCTGATGGAACTCTCAAATTGATAGAAGAAAGAAGAAAGCTGCTAGCAATAGGGCTGAATAACTCAGAAACGATAAACAAATATCGTAGTCTATCTACGTCCATACAGATGCACACTAGAAGAGATAAGAATAACTTCTTGAATAAAATTTGTGCGGAGATCCAGTCACACGCTGATCACCTCAGGTCTGGAGACGTTTTCCAAAAAATCAAACAAATTACGAGAAAATTCAAACCCCGTACATGGGCTATAAAAGACGAAAGCGGTAATCTGATTACGAACATAAGTGACATACTAGAGGTCTGGAGAAAATACTGCGAGGTCCTATATACAGAGGAGGAAACTGTAGAGACTAACAGCTTGGAAGAATATGATCAAGAACCACAAATCATAATGGAGGAAGTAGAGGCGGCGATAAAAAAGTTAGCCAACAAGAAAGCCACTGGCACGGATGGCATCTCAGCAGAGGCGCTCAAGGTCTTGGGACCTATCGGATTAAGAGTCATTCACTTAATCTGCCAAAGGATATGGTCTACGGCGACGTGGCCTGAGGAGCGGACTACCTCACTTATTATGCCACTCCATAAAAAAGGTCCAACGAATAAATGCGAAAATTATCGCCTGATAGCACTCATCACACACGCCAGTAAAATCCTGCTCTACATCCTACACAGCCGATTACAAGCTTTCACTAGTTGGCAGATAGCACCTGAGCAAGCGGGATTTGTGAAAGGTCGAGGTACGCGGGAACAGATTTTAAATCTCCGACAACTGATAGAAAGGTCACGAGAATACTACATACCGATATTCCTGTGCTTTGTGGATTACGAGAAGGCCTTCGATAATGTAAAATGGCACCTGATGTGGCCTATTCTCAAAGACATGGGTGTCCCTCTACATCTAATACACCTCATTAAGAACCTATACGAGAGTAGCACAGCCAAAGTGAAGTTTGAAAATACCATTTCGAAAAGAAGCGTGATAGGAAAGGGGGTGAGGCAGGGATGCATATTGTCACCCCTGTTATATAATATATACAGCGAGTACATAATGAGACAGGTGCTAGAGGACTGGGATGGAGGAGTGACGGTGGGCGGTGAGAGAATCTCAAACCTCAGATATGCGGATGATACACTCCTAATTGCCAAAAACGAGAATGAACTACTCACGCTTCTCCAAAGGCTCGAAAATGTAAGCCAGAGATATGGACTAAGAATTAACAAATCTAAGACTAAAGCGATGATAGTGGATAGAGAAAATAACAATCTATCGGGTAAAACGCACATCGGGTCGTTCGAGGTAGTGGAGGAGTTCGTATACTTAGGAGCATTAATTAACAACAAGGGAGACTGCGGGGCGGAGATTCGTAGACGCATACAACTGGGTAGAGTAGCTATGTCCCAACTAAATAAAGTGTGGAAAAGCCTAAATATCTCGCGACAGACCAAGATTAACCTGGTTAAATCACTGGTGTTCTCGGTGTTCCGATACGCGGCGGAGACATGGACCCTACGTGCGGATGATCGGCGACGGGTGGATGCTTTTGAGATGTGGTGCTGGCGGAGGATGCTGAGGATTCCTTGGACGGCCAGAAGAACAAATGCGTCAGTACTGGCAGAAATAAAGCCACAGCAAAGGTTGTCCAGTCAGGTGCTCGAACGTGTCCTCAGTTTCTTTGGCCACATAAATCGAGGCAACAATTTGGAACATCTCATGATACAGGGAAATTCGGAGGGGAAGCGGAGACGGGGTCGATCACCGACCCGCTGGACTGATACGGTTAGGCAACTCCTTGGTACCAATATTGAAGGAGCGGTGAGAGCGACAGAGGATAGGGAAGCGTGGCGCGAAACCACGAAGAACGCCATCAAAGTGTTGGAAAGACAATAGATATAGTCACCACACATCTGTAAAGATGTCTAGGACTTAGAAGAAGAATTATTTTTTATTCTTCTTCCTTCTTTTTAAATTTATTATTTTTAAACATTTTGTTTGCCATTCGTAATATCTTAAGCCTATGGTACACGGTACGATTTTTCGTACTGGTTTGCTTACGAGAGTCAATGGGTCTGTTCTTTTCAGCTGCACTGCTGAACTAATGCAATAAGTTAGAGTGAAAAAATATATATATGTCTCATTCTAACTTATTGCACTAGTTCAGCAGTGCAGCTGAAAAGAACAGACCCCATAAGGATGCAGAATTTTAGATCAAGTGACTTAAAGCTTAATCCTAATTGGTTCTCGTAAGCAATCCAGTACGAAAAATCGTATCGTGTGCCGTAGGCTTTAGATTATACGACATTTGTTTAAACCGAATTAAGATTAGTTAATTTAAATCTAAACTCTCTATTATTGTGCAATTGCACTGTAATGATCACACTTAAATGCTACGACGCTAGGCTTAAGACATTTTGACGCTGGGGTGCATTTTCACTTGACGCTTGACGCTAGCGTTTAGTTGACGCTGAAAACTCAAGCGTCAAGTGAAAATGCACCCTAAGGCCTCTACAAACAGAACGCGATGAACGATGAGCGATATCCAATGAGAGCTCTGCGTTTCTACGTCACATTGTAATGCAGAGCTCTCATTGGATATCGCTCATCGCGTGTTGTCTGCAGAGGCCTTAACACGAGCGAACAGGAAGTGCAGTCGTATGGATCGAAATGGTTGAAGTCGCACTTCTATCTTGTGTTCTATTACCGTTGGATGTTTCCGCTCTGTACTTTTTCTGTGCAGTTCTCGATACAAAATGGTAATTTGTCTTGTTTATTGTCAGCGATTTGCTTGAATTTTCGCACTGTACGTTTTGTGCAAACAAAATTTCCTTGATGTTGTTGAGGCTGAGTACGGGCCGTGTTTTGGAGATATAAATTTATTGGAAAAGCAACATCTTGACTGAAACTGTTTGCCCTCTGGCCACGTGGCATTATTTGTTCATTGTGAAACATTGTAACGTTCTTCGAATTTAATCTTAATTTAATTCTAGTAATGCGAACCTGCGAAATATTCTTGGATTTTATTCACTTTAAAAATCGGTGGAGTGAGGACTGGAGAACGAATTATATCCTAACTTAATGTTATTTTATTACACGATGCATATAATGAACTTGTATCAGATTTACGCTTTACATGTTATAAATATGCATATATATAGCATACATATACGTACATGCATACACATATGTACTATTTCCCTGCATTAATATGAACCTAATTAATTTCTATTTTTTTAGACTAGCAAACGTAGAAACGGTGGACGTGCCAAACATGGCCGTGGCCATGTAAATCCAGTCCGCTGTACCAATTGTGCTCGCTGTGTTCCCAAGGACAAGGCCATAAAGAAGTTTGTCATTCGTAATATTGTTGAGGCTGCTGCCGTGAGGGACATAACAGAGGCTAGTTTTTACCAGTCTTATCAGCTGCCCAAGTTGTATGCCAAACTTCACTACTGTGTCTCCTGCGCCATTCATTCCAAAGTTGTGAGGAATAGATCTAAAGCAGATCGTCGTATAAGAACACCTCCTGTTCGTAACTTCCCAAGGGTAAATAATTTATAAAGATTTTGTTGTTCACTCTTACTCAGGAGAATTACATTAAACCCAGAAGGTTAAAAACATCAATTGATATTAACTTTAAATTAGAAGTAAACTTTAAACTGAAAGTTTTAAGCATTATAAAGTATACATACATGACACTTCTTGTTTTCAGGATCTGCGTCAGGGTCAACAGAACAGGAAATAATTTCATTATGTAAAATTAATTTCAATACAAATAAAAATTCGTAAAACTAATGTGAAAGGATGCTTTATTTATCAACATTATTTCGACGAAAGGACAAATAAAATATATGCATGTTTTATTGTAACGCAGAGTTTAATGATAGGTTTAGTCATCAAATGAAAAAATCCTGAATTGTCAAGCAGAAATATCTTTTAGAGATATAGATTTATTATACATGATGCACATATTAACACCCTCCTTGAAGGTGAAGTGAATTTTTAATTTGAATTGTTAATGTTATTTATATTTCATAAAAATACTTGTATCTGACTTCAAGCAAGAACAAAGTTTCTAGTAATTATTTAAAATTAATGTACAAGTTAATTTTTTGGTCACGTGTGTGCTCATGCACGCACGCACACTCACACACACACACACACACACATACACGCACGCACATGAAAAATCATTTGTTTGCTTCCTCCATTGCTTTCTTTAGCGTTTTCTCGAATATCTTTTTTGAGTCACAGAATCCCTGCTTTGTCTTGCCGAATGAATTTGGCCCAGCTGATGTTGGTGTTTCGCGTCCAATGTTTCGCATCCTCATCCTCGCTTCTGCTGGCATCTCCTCTGGTTCGTCATCCTCATCTGTATTGAACACGGAGGCTACCGTTGGTTTTTGTACTGTTGTTGCTTTCACAGTTGACTTCTGATGCAAAGAAAAATTTCTTATGGTGAGATTTTATGCAAACAAGAATTTTCATGCAGTAAAAAAAAATATGCAAAGCATTAAGTGTGAATAACTTTACTTACGGAGACAGAACCTAATTTAATTTGAATTCCCTTCTTTTGCTCGTTGCCACTTGTCTTTTTCCCAAAGCCAAATACCAATTTCTGTTTCTTTCCATCAGATTGATCGCAATCTTCTGTATCGCAACGTTCCTCAATTCTGAATGGCGAACGGTCCCTACCTCTGTCATCCTCTCTCCTGTCTTCAGTTCTGTAGACACTTGACCCTGACAACGTCAAACACTGGCAAAGTTCAGATCAAGTTAAACAAAATTGATTTTTTAACCGGAAATATTTAAGCGGATTATATTTAATGCAGTATTCATTCACCCTATAAATTCAACAATTAAAAATTAGTTTGCCTAAACTTAAAATGATTTAATTCTGTGAAATATATATTACATATTATAATAATTATTAAATTTCATTTTTATTCGACTCTTTTGGCCAATTTTATTAACAAATCAACCTTTGAATTGAGTCCTTATTAAGTGTAGAATTTTATATATAAGTATGCAGATGGAAAATACACGTTAATATCTATTTTATTGACATTGCGTCCAAACTTGATCAATCCAGAAGCTGTTGAAATCCACAAATATCAATAACTAATAGAAACATGTGTAATTAATCAACTTATAAAACTCACATATTTTGTGCATCATAAAGAAAGACTCCGTCAGTAATAATAAGTGAAAACAGCTACGTTACTTCGTGTAAAACACGTTACATTATAAAGATATTTCAGGTAACGAAAGTAAAATAATAAATATAAATACATGTCATTTGTCCAAAATAAAATCGTATAAACATTACGGAAGTATCAGAAGACTATAACAGTTAAAATGTAAGATATTAAAATTGAAGCAAAAACTAAATAATTTCATTTTATCATACACTGCTGTGTGTTTCTCCGTGTCGAATTGCAATCTTACAGTCTCATGACTTATGTAAAATTACAGGTTTTTGATTGAAAAAAATCTGTAAAGAACTGAACACCAAAGAGAGAGAGAGAGAAAGAGCTGAAATGCTTTTCATAAAGAAACATCGCGATACTATAAATTTGCAGAGCGACATGGAGAAACACACAGCAGTGTATGATAAAGTGAAATTATTTAGTTTTTGTTTCAATTTTAATATCTTACATTTTAACTGTTATAGTCTTCTGATACTTCCGTAATGTTTATACAATTTTATTTTGGACAAATGACATGTATTTATATTTATTATTTTACTTTCGTTACCTGAAATGTCTTTATGTAACATGTTTTACACGAAGTAATGTAGCTGTTTTCACTTATTATTACTGACGGAGTCTTCCTTTATAATGCACAAAATATATGAGTTTTATAAGTTGATTAATTACACATGTTTCTATTAGTTACTGATATTTGTAGATTTCAACAGCTTTTGGATTGATCAAGTTTGGGCGTAATGTCAATAAGACCAGATGTTATCCTGTATTTTCCATCCACATACTTGTAAAATTCTACACTTAATAAGGACTCAAATCAAAAAGTGAAACGTTGTGATTTGTTAATAAAATTAGCCAGATGGGTCCAATAAATTGAAATTTGTTAATTATTATTCACTGGCGAAGAAAAATGTTGAAGTTGTGACCTTTCATCTTGAACTAAAAAATAATTATTACCTATATAGCATTTTGCATGTTCTATAAAATTAACATATTTATAAAATATTAATGAAATAGAAATATCAAGTTATTTTAAATTTTATTTTAAACAATGCCAAACACAGTGCACTTCAATATGAAAACTTATTTACAATATACAAAGTAAGAGTAGGACTATTAAGAGTAAAAATAGAATGAGATAAATTATTTTTATTTCTTATTCTTACTTCAGCTCTTATGATAGGTGAATCAAAGTGCAAACAGCTACAAATATTTTAAAAATTATGCCTATGATTTAGCTTTTTTACACTGAAAGATAAAGGATTATGACAAAGAAGTTACTTCTTGTATCTTGTAAAGTTACTTCTTGTATGTATATCAAGTTTGTATACTGTAAACGAGTTTCAAGTGTGCATGTGTTAGATATTAACTATTTTAAAAATTTGTGATGCATAAGTAATGACGATCACACTTTCAGTATAAAATACATTCTCAGTGAAGTGCTAGTGATAAGAGAACAAAGATAGGTTCCTGATCAGAAGATTAATGTTAATTTTTCTCAAAGAAATTATTATAAAATATCATAAGCTGGAGCTCAATCTTCAAGTGATTAATTTTTCATGTAAAACTGCACATCCGATAATTTCACGGAAATAACTGTTCTAAATGTTCTCACCGGATCGATTATTTACACTTAATGGTAACATAATAGATAAATTGACAAAACCTTTTCTATGATCGTCTCCGGGATTCCTTCTGGACATTTCGTCGATATTGGTCGATATCCTGCGGAGGTGTAGATCAAACGAGGTTTATGTAAAGTATATGAAGTAACCTAAAATCGTTACTCTCAAAACTTCTATCCGCCACTGCTGCCAACAATCGCACAACATGGGCTGCGTTCCGTTTCACGCATGATGTGCGCATGATCTATAGTATACGTAACGTGTACTATAGATAAATGCGCGCATATGCGTGAAACGGAACGCACCCATGAAGTTCACTTGCAAAGATAGGGCTATCGCACACAAAATGCATAGCGTTGCATAAACATAACATAAGACCGCTGGACCAATGCGCATCTTATGTAAATCAATATGACGACTTTTTTTTAGGTGTTTATTGGTCCAGCGGTCTTATGTTATGTTTATGCTACGTTATGTCAACGCTATGCATTTTGTGTGCGATAGCCCTTAGGGCTATCGCACACAAAATGTTATAAGCTGCATATGCGTAACATAAGACCGCTGAACCAATGAACGTCCAGCATAAAGCCGCCATATTGATTTACATAGCACGTTCATTGGTTCAGCGGTCTTATATTATGCATATGCAGCTTATGGGTGTTTTCCAACAAGATACACAGATGACACAGTGCAACACTGTGTCCTACACAGAGTGTTCCAACTGTGACACAGTATCACACTGCTCGACACAGGGTGTTTTCCAACTAGAACACGCTAAATTGCACTGTGTCACACTGTGTAAAATTCTTAATGGAACATATCTACTGCACTTGCACCTACCTACTTACCTACTTTGCACTTTTTAACATCTTACCAATAATTTCGAAACTAGAATCCATTATCTTAAAGCTTCACAATTTTTTTACGTCTCTAATTTTCTTCTAGGTTATGTTTGAAAGTATTATTACCACAATTTAAATATTATGTATTAAGATTCCGTAAAACATTGGTAACATTGGGGCATTTTACACGCTTGTACTTTAGTTTTTACTATGTCGAGCAGTGTGATACTGTGTCACAGTTGGAACACTCTAGGTTTGTTCGCGTCGCATGCCCCAACATGCTCCTACTCGCTCCAATACGCTCCAAACTATAGTATTACGTTACGTATACTATAGATTGGAGCGTATTGAAGTGAGTAGGAGCATATTGGGGTATTGCGACGCGAACAAACCCTCTGTGTAGGACACAGTGTTGCACTGTGTCATCTGTGTATCTTGTTGGAAAACACCCACAGTAAAAACTGAAGTACAGTCGCGGACATTGATTTGTTCCGTGACCCCTTTCCGCGGGGCAAGAGGAATATGGAGAAGATGGAGAATATCCGTGGCGCCACCCAGCGGCGGCCCTGTTTTACCGCTCCTGATTTGTCATATCCATATTCCCCTTGCTCCGTGGAAAGGGGTCACGGAACAAATCAATGTCCGCGAGTGTACAAGCGTGTAAAATGCCCCAATGTTACCAATGTTTTACGGAATCTTAATACATAATATTTAAATTGTGGTAATAATACTTTCAAACATAACCTAGAAGAAAATTAGAGACGTAAAAAAATTGTGAAGCTTTAAGATAATGGATTCTAGTTTCGAAATTATTGGTAAGATGTTAAAAAGTGCAAAGTAGGTAAGTAGGTAGGTGCAAGTGCAGTAGATATGTTCCATTAAGAATTTTACACAGTGTGACACAGTGCAATTTAGCGTGTTCTAGTTGGAAAACACCCTATGTCATTTTGTGTGCGATAAGCGGGAAACACAGACTTTTGCATAATGCATAATACATATGCATAAGAAATTTGATTGGTCCGTTAGCATGTGCATAAGGAATTCGACCAATCGAATTTCTTATGCATATGCGTTATGCGTTATGCAATGGTCTGTGCTCCCCGCCATAGCTTTTATCTGCAGTTCTCTTACGCCAGGGTAAAGGTGCCTTTTCATATCAATGCTCGACGCTCAATTTAGTCTGAAAGTGATTTTCCGAAAATTTGTTATTTTATTAAACACATATATTTATTATGATAATTTTTTTATTTTGCAAAATACTCAATATTTACTGACTTATATTTATTTAAAAATTTATTTTTTTTTGTACGATTCAAACGCTCCAGAAATACCCGAGTTCGGCCGATCGTACTCGTGACGTCATTTAGACAGTCCCGAAGCACAGTATTTCCAGTAGCGCAACTATGGCCGATATTCATAGTTGGGTCTTATGTTTAAGATTGTCTTAATTTTATCTTTAGATGCTGTACGAATCAGTTCATTGGCTACAGAGTATCTGAAGATAAACTTAAGACGATCTTAATTATAAGACCCGACTATGAATACCGGCCTATGAAGACTAGAACCAAGAGACTGAACTCCACAGATTTTGGTAAAGCTGAAATCTTGTATATCCATAGCCAAGTGGCGGCGCTGGCGACGATGATATATCGGAAGTATGTACAACTCTCTAGGTGCAATCTAATTTACGTCCAAAGTCGACCATATGTAGATGTCCAGCCACATAGCAACAGCACGTGCGTGCAGTGTTTGGAAAGATACCATATATGTAATACTATATTGCTAGTTCGGTATCTTCGCAATAAGAAGATCGAGGCCCATAAAAGAGAGACGCACGAATTCTAAATATGGGCAGAAGGTTAAGCCTCGTTATGCGCAGGCGCGTCTATTGAGTGAGTGTGAGCGAGAGGCTAAACATTAGAAAATGAGACGGAAAGAACACGAAAAGAGAAAACATTACCTGGTCACCTCAGTAAAATTAGCCGGGGAACTTTCACTTTTCTGACTTTTTTTTATATGAATCGTTTGTTGGTAACAATAATCGTTTGATTATTGTTGGCACAATTTTGACGTTTGTTTGTTGTTAATTTAATTGTTATTAACAAGTAAATTTCAGCATAATGTTAGCCGGTCCAATTTTATTTTTCAATCTTTTTTCAATTGTTATAGGTCAAATCGATAGAAAATCGTTTGTTGGTCACAATTATGTCCTTTAAAACGTTTGTTGGTTGATTATTTATTAATTATAGAAAATAATAATTCTTACAGTAACGCGCATACTGCGCATGCGCGGCTAAAAGTCCCTAAAATCCCGTAAGATTTATTTTAAAGATAAATGTGAAAATTATCTGTGATCTCTATAAGTCTCAAGAGTAGAGCGCTATATATTATTTATTGTTGCTATACATATATATATATATATATATATATGGTAATTCTTCAGAATCACTACATCAGCACAAAACTCAATAAAATTGAGGCTCAATCGACGCGTTTTTGCACAAAACTAAAGAATCTGGCAAATAAAAGTGTCGCTCTGCTCTGGGAGCGAGATATTAATCGAAAATGGATACAAGTTAAGTCAAATGCTTGGGGGTCCAGGGCAGTGTCATCAGATTCGGGGACAGATTGACGCATGCGTAAATGCGTTTCGCGGCAATTGGCTGGGAGTCGGCTAGCGTCTGCGCGCGTTTCTTCCATGCGTTTGAAATGAGGTATCGACATATATATTATATATAATAATTGTATATATTATAAGTACAAATATTTGTTAATAAAATGGTAATTTATACACGATTTTCAATAAAGCGATCTAATAAATGCATAATTATGTTACAAATAAACATGAAATAATAAAATTATATATTGTATTATTTGTTAAGGCCAGTTTTATTATATCAATGTTTAATTATTTATTAAATATCATTTCCTCGTTATCTTAAGATATTTCGACGCGTTCTTTTTTTTAATAGTGTCCCCATTAAACCTAGTGTCCCCATACAATATATAATTTTATTATTTCATGTTTATTTGTAACATAATTATGCATTTATTAGATCGCTTTATTGAAAATCGTGTATAAATTACCATTTTATTAACAAATATTTGTACTTATAATATATACAATTATTATATATAATATACAGGGTGATTCAGAACGACTTAGTTGTCCGGGCACAGACGTATTCCTGAGTGAATTCTGAGACGATTTTTCCTTTGCCAAAATTTTATTTGAAGCTTAGATTTTGAGTTATTAATGAAAATAGTTAGCGAATCGTGAGCGTACGAGAGGCAGGCAGGCAGGGACGGCGCAAGCCGCGATTCACCGTTACACGCGGGCGCTTACGCGAGGCGCCCGCTGCGATCAGCTGACGTAGCAGGCCCAAATACACATACACACACATCTCTCTCTCTCTCTCTCTCTCTCTCTCTCTCTCTCTGTCCCTTTCTCTGTCTCTCTCTTTGTCCCTCTTTCTCTCATACACACACGCACACGCATACACACACACACACATTCACTTACCTTATCAAATTCGATGTCTTCGTATACCGCTTGACGGATAAATAATTCCATTCGAAATTAACAATAACACACACGTCTTATTTTACACGTATTTTACACGTAATGCAAATCCACGATAATACACACGATTGAGGATACGATATTTTTTTTCTTTCACGTATGTCAACACTTTTTTCGTATCGAATTTATTCACGCTTTTAAGTGATTTATAAATCGAGTCATTACTATTAATCACTACCGAGTAATCTCACTTCGCGGCTTATTTTTATAATTAAGAAACAATACACACATTGCACACAATCACAGTATAATCCACACAGCATGCATGTCCAAAAGATGTACAGAGGACATTCCAATAAGAATATCTTTCAGAGATACGATCTCTTTGGGATGTCCTACAAACGTTTCCTGGATATGCAAGCTGTGTAGGAATTAATCCGCGAAACTTTTTGTCTTGTACGAAGTCTGTCACGTATCAGTACTTTCACACACTCACACTCGACTCGAATAAATCTGTTTGTTGCTGTTAATCACTACCGATTAATTTTATTCAGCGACCGACAACGATCCGAAGAAAGAAATGCGTTTACACGACACACGTAACGCCCGGTACGCGATGCGACTGTAGCAGGCTTGAAACAGCTGAGATCGTCTCAGCTGTTTCAAAAAACATAACCTGCTACAGTCGCATCGCGTACCGGGCGTTACGTGTGTCGTGTAAACGCGTTTCTTTCTTCGGATCGTTGTCGGTCGCTGAATAAAATTAATCGGTAGTGATTAACAGCAACGAACAGATTTATTCGAGTCGAGTGTGAGTGTGTGAAAGTACTGATACGTGACAGACTTCGTACAAGACAAAAAGTTTCGCGGATTAATTCCTACACAGCTTGCATATCCAGGAAACGTTTGTAGGACATCCCAAAGAGATCGTATCTCTGAAAGATATTCTTATTGGAATGTCCTCTGTACATCTTTTGGACATGCATACTGTGTGGATTATACTGTGATTGTGTGCAATGTGTGTATTGTTTCTTAATTATAAAAATAAGCCGCGAAGTGAGATTACTCGGTAGTGATTAATAGTAATGACTCGATTTATAAATCACTTAAAAGCGTGAATAAATTCGATACGAAAAAAGTGTTGACATACGTGAAAGAAAAAAAATATCGTATCCTCAATCGTGTGTATTATCGTGGATTTGCATTACGTGTAAAATACGTGTAAAATAAGACGTGTGTGTTATTGTTAATTTCGAATGGAATTATTTATCCGTCAAGCGGTATACGAAGACATCGAATTTGATAAGGTAAGTGAATGTGTGTGTGTGTGTATGCGTGTGCGTGTGTGTATGAGAGAAAGAGGGACAAAGAGAGAGACAGAGAAAGGGACAGAGAGAGAGAGAGAGAGAGAGAGATGTGTGTGTATGTGTATTTGGGCCTGCTACGTCAGCTGATCGCAGCGGGCGCCTCGCGTAAGCGCCCGCGTGTAACGGTGAATCGCGGCTTGCGCCGTCCCTGCCTGCCGGCCTCTCGTACGCTCACGATTCGCTAACTATTTTCATTAATAACTCAAAATCTAAGCTTCAAATAAAATTTTGGCAAAGGAAAAATCGTCTCAGAATTCACTCAGGAATACGTCTGTGCCCGGACAACTAAGTCGTTCTGAATCACCCTGTATATGTCGATACCTCATTTCAAACGCATGGAAGAAACGCGTGCAGACGCTAGCCGACTCCCAGCCAATTGCCGCGAAACGCATTTACGCATGCGTCAATCTGTCCCCGAATCTGATGACACTGGTCCAGGGGGCGAAACTTCCTGGTTGGGGGGTTGGGGGGGCACAGCCTCCCCCCCTATCATGAAACGACTTCTGTTTCTTTAAACAATTTGCCGTCGCGTACGATTTATCGCGGATATCTCTTGTCTTTGAATTACTGTGTATCGTTGAAATCGATACATCGTTCGATTGAAATGTACCGAATAGATCGGTGAGATTTCTGCGTGAAGTAGGACGCTTCTACTCGCGAATCACCACGTGTCCCCTTACCTTGCGTCAGGGGTCTGTGCTAATCTTTTCGGTTTCTATCATTTTTAGTATATCGTAGACTCATCGATTTAGTAAGGCAAAGATTTATTTAACAAGTCATTTAAATTTTATATTAATTAACTTGTTACTAATAAAGTGCACAAAATTTGAATGACTTGTCAAATAAATCTTCGCCTTACTAAATCGATGAGTCTACGATATACTAAAAATGATAGAAACCGAAAAGATTAGCACAGACCCCTGACGCAAGGTAAGGGGACACGTGGTGATTCGCGAGTAGAAGCGTCCTACTTCACGCAGAAATCTCACCGATCTATTCGGTACATTTCAATCGAACGATGTATCGATTTCAACGATACACAGTAATTCAAAGACAAGAGATATCCGCGATAAATCGTACGCGACGGCAAATTGTTTAAAGAAACAGAAGTCGTTTCATGATAGGGGGGGGGCTGTGCCCCCCCAACCCCCCAACCAGGGGGCTCCGCCTTTTGTTTGGTGGGTAAGCTGCCATATTAAAGATATGTAGATAATTACTTGAGTTCTAAAAGTATTGATTTCTCAATAGATACAAATAAGCGGAGATATCGTTGCTATTTAAGCATTCACGTCTGCTTTTTGATTGCAGGATGTGTAGTCATGGTCATAGCAACCTAGCGGAAGAGCTATGAACTAGTCGCGCATCGTTGGGGTCGCTGATCACGAATTCGAGGTCAGATTTGCAAAATTCAAAATGGCGGATCCAAGATGGCGGTTCCAAGATGGCGGACGAAATTTTTAGCCGAAATTAAATTTGGTGCTGGCGCACCATCCAATTGAAATTGTTTGCCATCTTGGATCCGCCATTTTGAATTTTGCAAATCTGACTTCAGATTCGTGATCAGTGTGACGTCCCGCCAATTTTTAAAATTCTAAAAACTCTCTTATCTTATAATTTTTGCGTTACTAGATACTTATTCACAATCTTACGTTATTGCGAATTATCTCTTCCCTTTTTTCCACTACTATACATAGATATATATATACTCCAGTATTAAAATCATTATTTTCTATAATACTTACCACTTTATTGTACTATTTTATTATTAATTACATTTTATTACATTATTTCTATTATTAATATATTTTTCTATAAATTGCTATTTCCTTATACTCTTGTTATATATATATCTAATATGCAACAAGACGTTGCTATTGGAAAGATGGAAAAATTAGAAAACGAAATAAAAAGGAAGAAAAACGTAAAATCTAAAAAACACGTAAAAACTAATTATATCAATTAAATTCACTACTAATGTCTCACCCAGTATATGCCGCGACTTCCATGCATAGGGAGTCTCATTATATATATTTTTGTTATTGGCACAGCATACCAATCACTATAACTTTAATTAATACCATATACTATATTTACAATAAGACACAATACGCATATATATATTGTCATGCGGGCGATGCACTCGAATAATCATCTTTAATAAGTGACTAAGAAAAGGTAAGGAAACCCAATAAAAACTATAAAAATTAAAATCAAATATAAAAATAAATCTTGCATACTTATCATCGAATTATATTAATATCTTCTAAATTATTTATATGTTACACTATATTTAATCATTGCTTCACTATAAAATATAATCTTACCTTTATATTCGCTTATACTTTATCACATAGTGAGTTGATTAAAAATATAAAAATCAAATAAAAATTATAAAACGCAAAACTATTAAAAACAAGAGTTGGTAGCGTCATAACTCGTTGCGTAACCATTACTATCGCCGAAATATTATAAGGCTATTTCATAATACTCTATTTCGATTTGAATATATAATTCGTTATTTTATATCATAAGTAATCTAACGTCGCTTCTGTTGAACGAATAAGTTATTTTAGATTTACTTAATTATCTAGAGAAGCGACTAAGAAATGTGCTTCTTACAATAACTAATTAATAATTCTTTATTACTTATGTTTGCTTCGCTTCACTAATGCTAATACTTCCGCTATAATTCCCCGTTATAACATTTATCAATCCACTATTAAATCATTATATCATGTAAAACTAACCCGAATAAATTATAAAATATTAAATCACATATAAATAACTAATCTTGCATACTCGTTGTCGAACATCTATACATTATCCTACATTTAATTATTATTTTATTATAAAACATAATTTCTGTGTTACTAGACACCTATGTATAATTTTACATTATTATAAATTATCTCTCTTCCCTCTTAATCACGATTCAGCATAAACATATATCCCCTATAATGTTTAGCGTTAATTTCGTTGCTATTACAATTTTATTATAATTATTGCAATTATCACCGTTAAGACATTATATCATATAAAATAAACTCAAATAAAAATTATAAAATATAAAATCAACTAAAAAGGTTATAATATATATTCTCATACATTTATTGCATTATACCGGTGTTAGATATGAATTAATAAATATATATAAACAGTTAAGTTACCTTTTAATCCATATAAATAACCGCTTATAAGGGTAATATGTATAAGAATTTTCAGGCCTCTAATTGTCACTATTTTCCAAATATTAATAACTATTTTCTCATTAGTTAATTTTTTCATAAAACTTTAATATAATTCAAAAGAGTCTTTTAAACCAAAACTAATGCAATTCTCTGCTTTCCAGAGTTCTTCTTAATTCGCGAATTATTGCCGAAAACTGTTCCTAAAGAATATTCATGTAACCCTTATAGTACGACTCTTTCTCTCTCTATATATATATATACTCTATGTCCGCACAGCTGAGCGTTCCTGTGTGCACGACCGCTGCTGCATTCCTATGTGCCTCGGGCGCATCTAATGGATTATTTCTTTTGTTTAATTACTGATACCCTCTAGAAATGATCCGCGTATTACCTTTATTTGATTTCGTATAATTTTATCATAATATCCATCCCTTTTATGCGTTGTCCACATACGAACACCAAATCTGCTTCCGTATTAAACTTATTCACTCTAACCTTATTAATCTATCTCTGTCTTATGCATATGTCTTATAGACAAGAGCTTGATCTTCTAAGCGACTTGCTTTTTATTTAATCATTTTTGCCTTTTACATATAACCCTCTATAATCTTTATTAAGCTTTCGCTCGCATTTATATAATATTGTTAATGCACAATTACTATATGAAAATCTATCGAACCTCCCCTGTTCAATACTTTATTATTCACATATTATATTTTGTTAAATTTATTATTTTCGTCGCTCTCACACATATGCGTTAATATTAAGAAACTATTTGCAACAGCCTTGACGGAAAAATATCTATTTCGCTTCTATCAAAGTAACGAGTCTCAACAATTTATGCCGCGCTAGGCTACCACGAAATAATTGTTGAATTAAAGTTTGCAGCCGCCTAAACGTCTGATAGATAAGGCGAGGAAAATACTCGGGTTACAATTTTAGTTTATTTAATAGTTCGTCACCAGGCTGATGCAAGCTAACGTGACACAGATTCGTACGTCACGATTTCCTACCCTTTACATTTTGCATTTAAGAGCGTACTCCCTACTCTATGTACACCCCCTCCGTTGAAATTGCGAGGGCCCGAAAAATCCGTCGCAACTTACTAGAGGAGCGAGAAAAGGTCGACAGAAAGATCAGAGGTTGCAGAGTGAAAAGACGCGCTCCGGCATTTTGGAAAAAAGAACTTAGAATATTTTCGCGAGTTATTTGTAGTTATACGTATACATCATTGTCAATTGAAGTTTCTATAAATCAAAAAGATCAAAGGTCTCAGGGTGAGAAGACGCGCTCCGAAATTTTGAAGAAAAGGAACTTAGAGTATTTTTGCCAGTTATTGTCAACGAAGTTCCATAAGGCAGAAGGATCGGAGGTTTTGAGAAATCCAAGGCTCCAAGTACAGAAGGAAGTAGTTAACCCAATTAAAGCCATTGTGAAATAAATCACCGTAAGTCTTCCATTACTTCATTTTGCTTATACTTCGTTGATTATTACGGCCGAACAATCATTGGTAATCCGTCATTTCGTATCACACATTTAAGTAATTCTCTATGTCCACAATTTAATTTACAATAATAATTATGAATTTTTAATAAATTTTTCTTTTATTAACGTTAACTATACCCTAAATTGTTATCTTTTTATTTAATCAAGGATGCTTAAATTTTTTCAGTCATTATAATAAAGTTTACCTTGTCGCTTTACTCTTATATTGCTGAACCCTTAGCATCCTCGCAGAATCTTAAAATTCGAATTATTAGAGCGTAACTGTTATAATCTTATTGAAACGGTCTGTTCGATTTTTATATTGTGTAACTCAAGTGTTCAACTATATAAACCATATTAATAAAGTTTTACATATTTATGTTTTAAGCCTATATCACTAGGCTACCTCTATTTGTCAAGAATTTTGAATCCATTATTTTTATTAAATTACAACCGCGGAATCATATCCAAGGAATCGCCGTACGCTCCTTTATTGTCAATTCAATCAATTGTGACAATTTATCAGAAATATACTTGAACGCTTGAAATTTTGCAATTTCTACAATTGTAACTTAATATTAAGAATTCTAATACGGAACATCTATGAACTATTCATTGAACTATTGATAGCTCTGCTTCTGCAATTTCATTAAAATATATATCTATATGCTTTAAAATACATTTCAATTATTTTTCTTGTTGTTTTATGATTAACCTTCAATTTATATAAAGACATTTGACTCTGTCGTAAAATCAAGATAAAATTTCGAATGTTCATATATGTTCAGTAACTTATTAAAATCTAATCTAATCTAATTGTGCGTTTCAATATTTTATTGTGTATCAAAATTTATATATCTATGACGTGAATCATAATTATATTCATATGGAAATTTTGAATAATAATTTTAAATTTGTACACTTATATATTTTATGTAACTTTAATTGAAATAGAGATTGTTCTACCAAATTATATTTTTAACCTTTTGATTCTCCATTTATATTAAATCACTGTTATTAATATTTTACGTTGACTTCAAGTTTAAATACTCTTTAATTCATGAAACAAGACAGAACCTTGTTACAATAATTAATTCATTTGCTATTAATTAACTTGAACTATTCAAATCATTGAAATTTTGCATCCAGGTTTTGAATTTGCTTTTCATTTACTTTAAGAATTTACTCTATGATTATTACAATCACCCTTTCCTCAATCCTTTTAATAATAAAATTTCTTACAGCTGAAAAGTGGCAGGAGAATAAAACAAGTTGCTAGATTCTTTCAAAAGAATTTATACACTAAATTTTTACATACCTCCATAGAGTTTTAAAAATACTACTAGTAACAATTTTCATTTCCGTTTGAATCTTTAAGGTCTACTAACCCCCTCTTGACGCGAGTCCAATAAACTCTAGCAGAGCTAGGTTGAGGACCGCGGATCTAACACCCTTCCGGAAATCGGCGTGTACCAAAAACTCTAGCAGAGCTAGGTTGAGGGCCGTTGTTTTTCCTTCCTGATTTTTCCTTTGACCGCGGATCCCAAAAACTCTAGCAGAGCTAGGTTGAGGGCCGTGGTTCCGTTTTCTCCCTTATAATGATAAATATTGGAAGTATCTCGGATATTTCTTTCAGTTACTATAATTCGATCTTCTAAATAATTAAATCCACATTTTAAATTCATGTATTTCTATTTCCAACAAAAGCTTTCCTTTATTATTATAACTGTTTATTTGTTTTATTCGATAATTTCATTTCTATTGGTATCTCTCGTTTTCTCTTTTACTTTTGCGCTAGCAACTTGTCTCTGCCTGAAGAAATAAAATATTTTATAATTACCCTGTGTCAATTATTATTGTTAACCCTTTTATTGAATCGAATATTTCATGTGCTTATTATTGATTGAATATTTCATATGCCTATTGAACATTTTATACAGATGTCTTTAATTTGAATATTTCATGTAATTTTGTTAATACTGCTATCCTCCTTATTTAATAACGTGCTCTTGAGTTTTCGAATTACCATAAATCAGTTATTTCCAATCATTTCTTTTCGTTTTACTTTAAATAGATGGTCAGGCCGACAGGCCAACAAAGAGTAATTAATTTATTCACTTCAACTAACTTTATTCTTTCACTTAACCCCTCTGTGACGACAGCTCTCGCCAATCCCCGGTAAAGCTTGTGTAAGCAGGTTGACCGAAAACAACAAAGGAGAGCACCTCTGCAGGTACACCGAGGTAGCACCTGTGAAGGAAAAATATTGCGAACCGCGGATCAGTTTAATCGGTTTCAATTCAAGACTCATTACTCGCGATTTCTATTAACGTAGAATTTATCTTATCTTATCTTATCCTATCTTATCTTGAACCGCGGGACGTAACAATCAGCAACCCCAAAAACCCTCGTAAACTTAATTTGGTGAAAATCGGTTGACTAAAACTTTTGTCCGCCATCTTGAAATTTTTAAAACAGCCAAGGTCATATCTGAACGTAAAATTTTCCGCTCTTTCATTTTCCGGTGTCAAAAAGGGGGGTTTCCATTTTAAAAAACCACTTCCGGTTGAAGTAACCCACTTCCGGTCAAAACCAAAAGTTGAAAGGTACGCCGTTTTGGTTCCCCCTCGAAACCCTACAACTTTTATATGAAACTTTTTTCGATACCTGGCCACCCAAACGAGTTATTGGAGGTGATAGATTCAGATGACTCACCCTGTATATATACAGGGTGTCCCAGACTTCGCGCACTATAGGTAAATGGGAGATTCCTGAGATCATTTCGAGACGAAAATTCTAATACCAAAATATCGAGGATGCTATAGTTTTTAAATGAGAAGGGTTTATAGTTGACTAATCAAGTCGTCCGAAATTCGCGCGCTCAGGCATGGCACACTGTACAGTAGTGAAGGTGTTTTCAAGCCCCAATTCTATTCTCGAAATTGATAATTTTGCATACGTTGTTGTTATAATTGTTTCTTATTTTATTGTATTTTATTGTATTTATGTTATAATTATGATAATTCATGTTATAATTATGATAATTAATTAATAGTAAAATATGTCAGTATTGACTTTGAAACACGAACTGTCAAAGCTGTCACATGAAGTGTATCGTAAATAAGTGATAATTTCACATGACAAAATGTATAAAATTAATATCAATGAATAATTTTTTATTTACGGCTGTTACGGCTATAAAGTTCTCATTTGTAAAATAATCTCTTAAAAAATTTATGTAAATATCCCCTGTTAGCCTTATAAGCATTTCAAAAGGACCAATCTGAAATTTAATATCACTATTGTACAGACGCATCGAACTGTCAAAGCTGTCACATGAAGTATATCGCAAATAAGTGACAATTTCACATGACAAATATGTAAAATTAATATCAAATGAATAATTTTTTATTTACGACTGCTACGGCTATAAAATTCTCATTTGTAAAATGATCTCTTAAAAAATTTATGTAAATATAAACAAACAAAAATAAACAATGTACAATATACAATGTACTTCACGTATGCAATAATACTTTACACATATGTACAATAGTTATATTAAATTTTAGATTGGTTCTTTTGATGTTTATAAGACTAATAGGGAATATTTACATAAATTTTTTAAGAGATTATTTTACAAATGAGAATTTTATAGCCGTAGCAGCCGTAAATAAAAAATTATTCATTTGATATTAATTTTACATTTTTGTCATGTGAAATTGTGTCACTTATTTGCGATACACTTCATGTGACAGCTTTGACAGAAAAAAAAAAACAATAAAATACAATAAAATAAGAAACAATTATAACAACAACGTATGCAAAATTATCAATTTCGAGAATAGAATTGGGGCTTGAAAACACCTTCACTACTGTACAGTGTGCCATGCCTGAGCGCGCGAATTTCGGACGACTTGATTAGTCAACTATAAACCCTTCTCATTTAAAAACTATAGCACCCTCGATATTTTGGTATTAGAATTTTCGTCTCGAAATGATCTCAGGAATCTCCCATTTACCTATGGTGCGCGAAGTCTGGGACACCCTGTATATATATATATATATATATATATATATATATATATATATATACAGGGTGTATCATTTTAATTGATACACTAAAATATCTCTTGAACAGTGCATTTTAGAAAAAAATGTTTGAGACAAAAGTTATACGATTTGAAGGGGGACGTAAGATGGTGCTACTGATTAGACCTTGGAAAATTGTTTGAAGGTCACGTGAAGGTCATCATCAATTTCTTAAATGGAATGCCATATATTTCATTACATATTCTTGTAGCTTGCCTCGAGAGCTTTCCAAAACACTATAAGAAAATATGTTTTCATAAAGTACTTTTCGAGTTATAAGACCTCAAAGGTACAGTACCGCCGGCATTAGCATCATCCAAGGTATACCACGTGGAGGTTGTCCGGTCGGATTTACACTTCTTTTGTGTGTGTGTGTGTGCGTGTGCGTGTGCGTGTGCGCGCGCGCGTGCGTGTGTGTGTGTGTGTGTGTGTGTGTGTGTGTGTGTGTGTGTGTGTGTCTCTGACGCCCTTTCATCTGTTCGTGATATGAAATTCCTTCTTTCGTGATATCCTTCTTATAAAAGATGTTCAAAAACATTACCGTTCCGATTTAAGCAGTATAAAACTCTATTTCGAAAACTTCGTACGGTCTCTAACAGCACATTTCTGGTGATGTTTTCGCAAGCTCTTCGAATTCTGTTCATCATATCATCCCTTGTTGTTGGTCTTTCAGAGTATACAGTGTTCCTCAAGTATCCCCATAAGAAAAAGTCTGGGGAAGTTAAGTCGGGGGAACGGGGCGGCCAGATTATTGGTCCGCGTCTTCCAATCCAGTTAATCCCATAAGTCGCGTTTAAATAATTCGTGACATTTCTGCACGAATGTGCAGGAGTTCCATCTTGTTACCACCACATTCTTAAACGTGTATCTAGATCAACATTTTCTAAAAGTAAAGGAAAATCTTCTTGAAGAAAACGGAGATACCTTTCACCATTCAAATGTTGATCAAAGAAGAATGGTCCAATGAGATATCCATTTAAAATCCCACACCATACGTGTAAGGACCATCGATGTTGATTGTCAACTGTTCGATACCAGTGTGGGTTGTAAGGAGACCAATAATGGCAATTATGGCGATTAAGTTGTCCGTTATGATGAAACATGGCTTCATCGCCAAAGAATACGTAATTGAAGAACGTCTGTCTCAGCATATTTTGCGCCCAACGACAAAAATTAACTCTTAGTAGCATATCATTATTATTCACTTCCTGAGTTAATGTGATATGATAAGGATGAAAGTGGTGTCTCCGAAGTATTCGCCATACAGTAGAATGAGGTAAACCTATCATTCTTTGTATTTGACACGTTGATATGTGCGGATCTATAGCTATGGCTACAAGAACAGCTAAAGCTAAGGGATTGTTAATATCATCTTCAGGAACCAGACGACGGCGAACTCTGTTTTCATTCAGTCTTCGCTGTCTTAATTCGACACGCATAATCTGACAAGCATTAGGACAACGTCTGCCAGGATACCGAACTTGATATAATCTAGAAGCAGCTCTTTAGTTACGACGTGCTTCACCTAATACTAACAAAATGTCAACTATCTCATTCGCAGAATAATCCATGATGATTGAAGAATCACCGATTGTCTACGCGGAAAGTATTTAATTTAAATTAGTTCGTTACTAAGCCGTCAGGTGGAGCCTAGAGAGGGCGCTAGGATCGTGACGCACAAGGCGGCACTGGCGGCAGTTGTACTCGTACCTTTGAGATCTTATAACTCGAAAAGTACTTTATGAAAACATATTTTCTTATAGTGTTTTGGAAAGCTCTCGAGGCAAGCTACAAGAATATGCAATGAAATATATGGCATTCCATTTAAGAAATTGATGATGACCTTCACGTGACCTTCAAACAATTTTCCAAGGTCTAATCAGTAGCACCATCTTACGTCCCCCTTCAAATCGTATAACTTTTGTCTCAAACATTTTTTTCTAAAATGCACTGTTCAAGAGATATTTTAGTGTATCAATTAAAATGATACACCCTGTATATATATATATATATATATATATATATATACATATATATATATATATATATATATATATATATATATGTGTATAGCAACAATAAATAATATATAGCGCTCTACTCTTGAGACTTATAGAGATCACAGATAATTTTCACATTTATCTTTAAAATAAATCTTACGGGATCCTAGGGACTTTTAGCCGCGCATGCGCAGTATGCGCGTTACTGTAAGAATTATTATTTTCTTATAATTAATAAATAATCAACCAACAAACGTTTTAAAGGACATAATTGTGACCAACAAACAATTTTCTATCGATTTGACCTATAACAATTGAAAAAAGATTGAAAAATAAAATTGGACCGGCTAACATTATGCTGAAATTTACTTGTTAATAACAATTAAATTAACAACAAACAAACGTCAAAATTGTGCCAACAATAATCTACAAACGACCAACAAACGATTCATATAAAAAAAAGTCAGAAAAGTGAAAGTTCCCCGGCTAATTTTACTGAGGTTACCTGGTCGTGTCTGACTAACGCTGTTAGCGCATGCGTACAAAGCAGCTGAAGCGTACTTGAGAGAGAGAGACTATTATACCGTAACTGTACCGTAATGGCTGCGTTCAGCAGCAGAGCAGATCAGTGAGCGATCAGTGATTATTGGTCCTTTCTATTAGATCCCGAAATCTAGACCAATCATGTTGACGCATTAAAAAGAATTACTCAACAGTTGTACAACAGTTGCGTTTGCTGAACGCGACCAATGTTTGAGGTTGGCACTCTTCTAGTAATATAGTAGTATTACATATATGGAAGATACGGAGTTAGCAATATAGGAGTATTACATATATGGATAGTATACAGATCAGTGCCACGGACAGCCATCCCCTTTCTATTCCCTCCACCTACTACAGCGTGCTGTTCGGTCTGGGGTACGTTCCAAAACCTTACCCAAGTGACTATGAGTCTGTTCTTTTCAGCTGCACTGCTGAACTAGTGCAATAAGTTAGAATGAGACATATATATATTTTTTCACTCTAACTTATTGCATTAGTTCAGCAGTGCAGCTGAAAAGAACAGACCCATTGACTCTCGTAAGCAAACCAGTACGAAAAATCGTACCGTGTACCATAGGCTTAAGATATTACGAATGGCAAACAAAATGTTTAAAAATAATAAATTTAAAAAGAAGGAAGAAGAATAAAAAATAATTCTTCTTCTAAGTCCTAGACATCTTTACAGATGTGTGGTGACTATATCTATTGTCTTTCCAACACTTTGATGGCGTTCTTCGTGGTTCGCGCCACGCTTCCCTATCCTCTGTCGCTCTCACCGCTCCTTCAATATTGTAAAAGCACAGATTAATAGACAGATAGCCAAAGGTCCGGGTAAAAACGAGACCATTCGTCTTTGCTTTGATTACCGACCCATTTCGCCCCTGGTTTGAGTCCAGGCTAAAGATTTCGCCCCTGGTTTGAGTCCGGGCTAAAGATTTCGCCCCTGGTTTGAGTCCGGACTAAGTATATCCGATTTTATCGACCCATTTCGCCCCTGGTTTGAATCCAGGCTAAAGATTTCGCCCCTGGTTTGAGTCCGGACTAAGTATATCCGATTTTATCGACTCATTTCGCCCCTGGTTTAAATCCAGGCTAAAGATTTCGCCCCTGGTTTGAATCCGGACTAAGTATATCCGATTTTATCGACATATTTCGCCCCTGGTTTGAGTCCGGGCTAAAGATTTCGCCCCTAGGTTCGAGTCCATGCTAATTAACTACGAGACGAGAGAAAGAGAGGTGAGAGATTTATAATTTTCTCCTTCGCACGCCGTATATCGATAGCAAATATTTCAAATGATCGGAGTCGAGAATACCGATTTTCTTTTCCTCTAGTTCAAGATTTTTGTTGCGTTATTAATTAATTAAATAATAAAGAAATTTAAACTTTTTTGGAAATTGGCAATTTGTTATTAATTTAAGACTTTATTGATCTAACTCTTTTATTAAAATTATTACATGTATGACTTTTCAACTTGTAATTTAGATCCTTTTTAAGTAACTATTTATTACAGCAAATTGAATCACTAAATAAATATATACATACATATATACAATACACACACACACACACACACACACACACACACACACATACACACACACACATACATACATATATATATATATATATATATATATATATATACATATATATTGGTTTAAAAATAATTTCATTGGATTAATATAATAAGATATAATAAGATATTTGCGATTAAAATCACACTAATAAGCACGATCCAGTGAGAAGAGATCTATCGAGTGGACATCGAATTGACGTCAATTGATGTAAATTGCATCGATCGATATCAATTTGATATCGATTTGATGGTCATTTCTCACTGGGGATATAAATTGGATAATTTTTAACTAGATTAATCATATTTAATTAAAAGTAATCCGATTTATGTCGTGTTTGGTGTCATTTTAATCGTAAAAATGTCATTAATCCATTAAAATTATTTTCAAATCAATAAAATGCGAAATTAATGTTCTAGGTCTTATTTTATTCCATGTTTTACTTTTCATAGATAAGCGAGCTCTTTAAAATCCTCGACGCTGGAGCGTGAGGAAAGCGAAACGAGAACGAATAAAAAAGCAACGAGATCGGCCAACATCAAAGAGAGTGCCGAAGTCTCGACGCGAGCCTATCTTAATCTCAATCTTTTTGTATCATATTTCTTTTTACTATAGAAAATAAAACTTTTACATTTCGCAGTTTATCGGTCAAAAATAATTTTAATGGATTAATGAGACTTTTGCGATTAAAATGACACCAAACACGGTATAGATCGGATAATTTTTTAATTAGATAATAATTAACATCTTGATTATAATCTAATTAAAAATTACCCGATCTATACCGTGTTTGGTGTCATTTTAATCGCAAAAGTCTCATTAATCCATTAAAATTATTTTTGGACTGATAAACTGCGAAATGTAAAAGTTTTTATTTTCTATAGTAAATAGAAATATGATACAAAAGATTGGAGATTAAGATAGGCTCGCGTCGAGACTTCGGCACTCTCTTTGATGTTGGCCGATCTCGCTTGCTCTTTATTTCGTTCTCGCTCTCTTTCCTCACGCTCCAGCGTCGAGGATTTTAAAAACTCGCTTATCTATGAAAAGTAAACATGGAATAAAATAAGACCTAGAACATTAATTTCGCATTTTAATCTGATTTATATCCCCAGTGAGAAATGACCATCAAATCGATATCAAATTGATATCGATCGATGCAATTTACATCAATTCGACGTCAATTCGATGTCGACTCGATAGATCTCTTCTCACTGGATCGTGCTTATCACTGTGATTTTAATTGCAAATATCTTATTAATCCAATCAAATTATTTTTAAGCCAACACACACATATATATATGTGTACGTACATATGTATGTATGTATGTATACAAATTTATAATGCGAAGATACGTCTGCGTTCTCCTAGCTAGCCGAGCGCCGGGCGCACACGTACACGGTTTTTTCCTTGTGTGCGCGCTACATCACGCACACGAGGAAAGAGCCATGTACGTGTGCGCTTGGCGCTCGGCCAACTAGAAGAGCGCAGACATATCTTCCGTCTCCGTCTCTCCCTCTCGGTGACACGCTTGGCGATCGAGATCGAAAATTATATCTCTTGCAAGGAGACGGTCGACTTTCCACCTGGATTTTAGTTGAATATTATATATATTTTTATACATATTTTTATACTCTTCCTACTAATATATTCACTTCTTTTCAACGTGTCTTTAAATAATTTATGCAATACATTAAAATTAAACCTATATTAATATCATTAAAAAAATTATATTTATATAATATTTTTTAAATTAATATAGGTTTAATTTAGTATATTGCATAAATTATTTAAAGACATAAAAAGAAAAAAAAAAAAGAAAGGTTTCGAACTCGAGATCTTCAGCGTTCTAGCCGCTCGACTTACTAACACGACCACGCTTATTACTTTGAAAGTAGGTATATCGAATCGGTAGATTACATACTGACTTTATTTTTATTTCTAGGAAAATAATGGTACGAGTTATTGTACCATGTATTATATTAGTAGGAAGGGTATCAGTTATGTTGCATAACTAATACCCTTCCTACTAATATAATACATGGTACAATAACTCGTACCATTATTTTTCTAGAAATAAAAAATAAAGTCAGTACGTAATCTACTTCGATACCTACTTTCAAAATAATAAGCGTGGTCGTGTTAGTAAGTCGAGCGGCTAGAACGCTGGAGATCTCGAGTTCGAAACCTTTTTTTTTTTCTTTTTTTTTTAAATAATTTATGCAATATACTAAATTAAACCTATATTAATCCTAAAAAAATATTATATAAATATAATATTTTTTATGATCTTAATATAGGTTTAATTTTAATATATTGCAAAAATTATTTAAAGACACGTTGAAAAAAAGTAAATATATTAGTAGGAAGAGTATAAAAACATATATGATATTCAACTAAATTCCAGGTGGAAAGCTCGACCGTCTCCCTGCAAGAAATGTTATTCTCGATCTCGATCGCCAAGCGTGTCAGCTATGGCAAGAGGGAGAGAAGGAGACGGAAGATATGTCTGCGCTCTTCTAGCTAGCTGAGCGCACACGTACACGGCTTTTTCCTGTGTGTGCGAGGTAGCGCGCACACGACGAAAAGGCCATGTCCGTGTGCGCTCAGCTAGCTAAAAGAGCGCAGACATATCTTCCGTCTCCTTCTCTTTCTCTCGCTGTAGCTGACACGCTTGGCGATCGAGATTCGAAAACCATATTTCTTACAGGGAGACGGTCAAGCTTCCCACCTGGAATTTAGTTGAATATCATATATGTTTTTATACTCTTCCTACTAATATACTAATATATTTACTTTTTTAATTAATATATTAAAATTGAACCTATATTAATATCATAAAAACATTATATAAATATAATATAAAACATAAAAATATACATAAAATGTACATAAAAAATAAACATAAAAATATTATATTTATATAATATTTTTTGATATTAATATAAGTTTAATTTTAATATATTAATTTAAAAATAAATATATTAATATAATATTAGTATATTAGTAGGAAGAGTATAAAAATATATATGATATTCAACTAAATTCCAGGTGAGAGCTTGACCGTCTCCCTGTAAGAATAATGGTTTTCGAATCTCGATCGCCAAGCGTGTCAGCTACAGCGAGAGAAAGAAAAGGAGACGGAAGATATGTCCGCACTCTTTTAGCTAGCTGAGCGCACACGGACATGGCCTTTTCGTCGTGTGCGCGCTACCTCGCACACACAGAAAAAAGCCGTGTACGTGTGCGCTCAGCTAGCTGGAAGAGCGCAGACATATCTTCCGTCTCCTTCTCTCCCTCTTGCCATAGCTGACACGCTTGGCGATCGAGATCGAGAATAACATTTCTTGCAGGGAGACGGTCGAGCTTTCCACCTGGAATTTAGTTGAATATCATATATGTTTTTATACTCTTCCTACTAATATATTTACTTTTTCAGCGTGTCTTTAAATAATTTTTGCAGTATATTAAAATTAAACCTATATTAAGATCATAAAAATATATTTTATATATGTGTTTTTAGGATTAATATAGGTTTAATTTAGTATATTGCATAAATTATTAAAGACATAAAAAAAAAAAAAAAAGGGTTTCGAACTCGAGATCTCCAGCGTTCTAGCCGCTCAACTTACTAACACGACCACGCTTATTACTTTAAAAGTAGGTATATCGAATCGGTAGATTACGTACTGACTTTATTTTTATTTCTAGAAAAAGAATGGTACGAGTTGTTGTACCATGTATTATATTAGTAGGAAGTATTAGTTATGTAACATATTGATACCCTTTCTACTAATATAATACATGGTACAATAACTCGTACCATTATTTTTCTAGAAATAAAAATAAAGTCAGTACGTAATCTACCGATTCGATATACCTACTTTTAAAGTAATAAGCGTGGTCGTGTTAGTAAGTTGAGCGGCTAGAACGCTGAAGATCTCGAGTTCGAAACCTTTCTTTCTTTTTCTTTTTATGTCTTTAAATAATTTATGCAATATACTAAATTAAACCTATATTAATTCTTAAAAATATTATATAAATATAATTTTTAATGATATTAATATAGGTTTAAGTTTAATGTATTATAAATTATTTAAAGACACGTTGAAAAAGTGAATATATTAGTAGGAAAAATATGTATAAAAATATGTATAAAAATATATATATATAATATTCAACTAAAATCCAGGGTGGAAAGCTCGACCGTCTCCTTGCAAGAGATATAATTTTCGATCTCGATCGCCAAGCGTATCACCGAGAGGGAGGGAGACGGAGACGGAAGATATGTCTGCGCTCTTCTAGTTGGCCGAGCGCCAAGCGCACGCACGGCTGGCTCAAGATGCTTGCGCGCAAGGAAAGGAAAAACCGTGTACGTGTGCGCCCGGCGCTCGGCTGGGGAGGACGCAGACGTATCTTCGCATTATAAATTTGTATATACATACATACATATGTACGTACATACATACATATATATATATATATATATATATATATATATATATATATATATGTGTGTTGGCTTAAAAAATAATTTGATTGGATTAATAAGATATTTGCAATTAAAATCACGGTGATAAGCACGATCCAGTGAAAGAGATCTATCGAGTCGACATCGAATTGACGTCGAATTGATGTAAATTGCATCGATCGATATCAATTTGATATCGATTTGATAGTCATTTTCTCACTGGGGATATAAATCAGATAATTTTTAACTAGATTAACCATACATATTTAATTAAAAGTAATCCGATTTATGTCATGTTTGGTGTCATTTTAATCGTGAAAATGTCATTAATCCATTAAAAATTATTTTCAAATCAATAAAATGCGAAATAAATGTTCTAGGTTTATTTTTATTCCATGTTTACTTTTCATAGATAGCGAGCTCTTTAAAATCCTCGACGCTGAAGCGAGGAAAGCGAAGAGAACACGAGTAAGGAAAAGCGAGATGGAAACATCTCGCAACATCAAAGAGTTCCAGAAGTCTCGACGCGAGCCTATCTTAATCTCAATCTTATTTTCTCCCTGTTTCCTTTCTAATTAACATCTTTGATTGCTGTATAACATCAAAGAGAGTGCCGAAGTCTCGACGCGAGCCTATCTTAATCTCCAATCTTTTGTATCATATTTCTTTTTACTATAGGAAATAAAACTTTTACATTTCGCAGTTTATCAGTTCAAAAATAATTTTAATGGATTAATGAGACTTTTGCGATTTAAATGACACCAAACACGGTATAGATCGGATAATTTTTAATTAGATAAGTAATTAACATCTTGATTATAATCTAATTAAAAATTATCCGATCTATACCGTGTTTGGTGTCATTTTAATCGCAAAAATCTCATTAATCCATTACAATTATTTTTGGACCGATAAAATGCAAAATGTAAAAATTTTATTTTCTATAGTAAGATGAAATATAATACGAAAGATTGGAGATTAAGATAGGCTCGCGTCGAGACTTCGGAACTCTCTTTGTTGTTGCAAGATGTTTCCATCTCGCTTGCTCCTCACTCGTTTTCTCTCTCGCTTTCCTCAAGCTCCAGCATTGAAGGATTTTAAAAAGCTCACTTATCTATGAAAAGTAAACATCGAATAAAATGAAACCTAGAACATTTATTTCGCATTTTATTGATTTGAAAATAATTTTAATGGATTAATGACATTTTCACGATTAAAATGACACCAAACATGACATAAATCGGATTACTTTTAATTAAATATGTATGATTAATCTACTTAAAAATTACCCAATTTATATCTCCAGTGAGAAATGACCATCAAATCGATATCAAATTGATATCGATCGATGCAATTTACATCAATTCGACGTCAATTCAATGTCGACTCGATAGATTTCATCTCACTGGATCGTACTTATTAGTGTAATTTTAATCGCAAATATCTTATTAATTCAATGAAATTATTTGAAGCCTATATA